>CAUYUJ010010641.1:0-27300 GCA_963575745.1 Prorocentrum cordatum
CTCCTCCTCCTCCTCCTCCTCCTCCTCGTCCCCCTTCTCCCCCTCCTCCTTCTCCTCCTCCTCCTCCTTCTCCTCCTCCTTCTCCTCCTCCTCCTGGAACCCCAATGCAGCGAACTTATCGCAGGCACACCCTCACGCAGAACCTTTTGGTTGCCAGACAACAGCCAGATCGGGAACGTGAGACGGTGTTCATCGCTAGCAGCACGGCGCTGCAACAGCGTGCCACAAACCTTGCGCAGACCCATCTTTCTATCCAGGATCAGTCTAGCCTTTTGCAGGACATATTCCAACGAGCTCAGTCCGCCTGAATCGAGCTGCAACAGTCCGACCGACACCCTCGGGGTCACTTTCCAGGGAAGCGTCCAGACGCACCTTCAAGTTCACCGTTGGCACGCCAGTGCTAGCCTCTTCTCTCTCGGATGCTCTTCAGAGCAGTTGGCACCTGTTCCGGGGCGTTTGCGCTAGGCCACTGCGGGTGTTGCCCAAGGTGGCGCCACCGTTCACGGAGGTGCCGATGCGCGCAAGCCAAAGCGCGATGAAGGCTGGCGCCTGTTCTGCGGTTGTGCAGACGGGGCTTGTCACGCCCTGATCACCACAGACTCTCTGTTCCAGTCGGGGATCGCTTCGTCCGCGCCAGGGGGATCGCTTCGTCCGACGCAGCCCTGGGCATCGGCCCCCCCCCCGCGCGCGCGGCGCGCCGGGGCCCCCCCGCGGAGGACTGCTTCAAGAAGCGGCCTGTGCTCCTCGCCACGGGGGCGCACGCGAAGACCTCGGCGGGGGGCGGGGGCGGGGCCCGCGCGCTTTTTTGGGGGGCTCTCCGCAGCACTGCTGTGCGGCGCCGAGCCCTCGGCGGGCCCGACAGCCGAGGCGACTTTGCCGGTGCTCGGGCGGCCCGATCGGGGGGGAGGGGGAGGGGGAAGGGGGACGGGGAGGGGGAGGGGAGGGGGAGGGGGAGGGGGAGGGGAGGGGAGGGGGGATGGGAGGAGGAGGAGGAGGAGGAGGAGGAGGAGGAGGAGGAGGAGAGGAGGAGGAGGAGGAGGAGGAGGAGGATGAGGATGAGGAGGAGGAGGAGGAGGAGGAGGAGGAGGAGGAGGAGGAGGAGGATGAGGACGAGGAGGAGGAGGAGGAGGAGGAGGAGGAGGAGGAGGAGGAGGAGGAGGAGGAGGAGGAGAGGAGGAGGAGGGGGGGCAGGAGGAAGGAGGGGAGAGGAGGAGAGTAGGAGGATGAGGAGGAGGCGAGGAGGAGAGGATGAGGAGGAGAGGAGGAGGAGGAGGAGGAGGAGGAGGAGGAGGGAGGAGGAGGAGGGGAGGAGGAGGAAGGAGGAGGAGAGAGGAGGAGGAGGAGGAGGAGGAGGAGGAGGAGGAAGGGGAGGAGGAGCCCGAGGCTTATGATGTTCCAACCTACTTGAGCCTGGACCACCAGAACTACTTTCGAGCGCCAGGCGAGTACCGAGACGTGAGGCTTTTCGCGTGTCGGGCCCTGGGAGGCGATACTCGTTCGGCACTGTTTTTCGACACTTTTCTGGGTGCTCCAAATCATTTCTGGGATGTGGTCCTTCAGTGCGATGGGAGCAACGTAGCCCGAGGCCCGCTCTGGCGCTGCGGTGCTGCATCCTGGCGTGGCCGAGCCGCTGCGGCGTCGCCCCCGTGCCGCTGCCGCTCCAGCCGGCGCACAGGTCTCAGAGCTCCAGAGCAGCAGGGCGGGGGGTGGCCAGGGGTAGTTGCAGATCGGGTGCTTCTAGAAGTGCCCCTGGCCCAAGGTGCCCCCAGGATCCTCGGGGTGGGCTCAGGCGACCTCCCCTCGCGAGGCCCAGAGGGCCCCAGGGGTTCCAGAAGGGAGCAAAGAGCTAAGCCTCAAGGGCAATGGGTTAGGGGGGGCAGGCCCCCTTGAATTGTCACTGCGCCCAGGTAGGACACAGATACACATTGAGCTATGGACCGGCCCTTACGGAGGTTGTCCTGCGAGCGTGGCCGAAACTCCACTGCGGCTTAGTGGCCAGACCCCCTTTGCCAGGGCTCGTAGTGCGCAGAGGCGCGTGTCGCCTTTGGGCCCTAGTCGCGAAGACAACCGCGCTTCGCCCTCTTGGCCTGGAGGCCGGTTCCATCCGTCAGGGCCGAAGTCACTAAGGTAACCGCACTTCGCCCTTCGGGCCATTGTCCCCTGCGTGCGCGCTTGCGCTTAAAGGAACATGTTCGTCCATAGTTGTTTCGGCTCAGGCTTGAGCTGGGGCGCCAGCCCGCGATGGCCGAGGCCCTAGCCGCCACGGAAGGCCTCCGGCCCGAAATTACCCGCCCGCCCGACCCGTGTTGTGGGTCACAGGAAAAGGGCTTTGCCGGACGTAGGCAACGGCGAGGATGGCTCGCCGCGCCTACTCCTGAGCCGCCCTATCCAGAGCGGGTTTCCGTTCGCACCTCGCCCAGGTCCCGGCAGCCTCGCCGTCTGCTGCGGCCTGGTACCGTCGTGCGTTAACGTTACGGGTGGTGGCGTCTGGCACCACGCTCACAACATTGCTGTGCCGCCCCGCCCCGGCCAGGGCACGCACCAGGCACTTGCGCTTGGTGCTAATTCCCGCCAGGGGTTTGATTTACGGCCAAGCCTAACGCCGGCCAGAGGTATACCTCTAGTGGCCTAGGTGGCTGGCGGCCGTCCCCTACGTGAGTCGGAGGGGCTGCCAATGCATGTAGCTAGGCGTCCCTGCTCTTGTCTTATCCGTAAGGGCTTCGCCCCCTGCCGCCGGCCCCCTCTCTCGGAGAATGGGCCATGGAAGAGCGAAGTCATGAGGCTTTGGCTTCACCGTGAAGCAGCGTCGGAACTTCATGCGAAGACGATGGGTAATTGGCAAGACGAATGGAGATTGCGAGTCTATTGTTGTACTCGCTGTTGTATTTTCCATTTGCTCCCGTATGCTGTGCCCACATCTTCTTTCCGAATTTTAAAATGTTGAAAGTCCCCTTCTTGTCCTGACCGCGCGATCTGCGTGATGGGGTGCCAGCACATTTCAGAAATGTGGCGAATCCCATGTTTTTTTGGACCCTGACCCCGCCAATCTGTTTGAGGGGTGCCACTGGATTTTAAATCATGTGGCAAATCCGATGTGTTTTTCGACCCTGACCCTGCCGATCCGCGTGAGGGGTGCCACCGAATTTCAGAACTGTTAAGAATCCCATTGGTTTTCTGACCCTGACCCCGCCGATCTGCGGGAAGGGTACCATCGAATTTCAGAAATATGGCAAATCCAATGTGTGTTTGGTCCCTGACCCCGCCGATCTGCATGAGGGGTGCCAGCAACTACCAGAAATGTGGCAAATCCTTTATGTTTTTGGACCCTGACCCCGCCGATCTGTTTGAGGGGTGCCACCGGATTTCACACATGTGGCAAATCCTCTGTGTTTTTGCACCCTGACCCTGCCGATCTGCGTGAGGGGTGCCACCGAATGTCAGAAAGTGGCAAATCTGATGTGTTTTTTGACCCTGACCCCGCCGATCTGCGTAAGGGGTGCCAGCAAATTAGAGAAATGTGGCACATCCCATGTGTTGTTGGACCCTGACCCCGCCGATCTGCGTGAGGGGTGATCAGGGTGTGCTAAACCTGCCCGTTTGGGCCTCTTCCCCTTCGCGCGGTCCATCAATAAGGAAGAGTAAACTGCAAGAAGCAGAACTGTAGCGGTGGAAACTGGAAGCTGCAACTGGTACAGAAAACTGCGAACCTTCGGCCCGCCTCCTGGGCCGCGCACGTGCCGCCGGCCATGACTTGCGCCCCCCCTGGACGCACCCCTCTTGGCCGCCCCCGAGAGTAGCCCCCGGTGGCCTCGACAGGCCCGCCGAGCAGCCCAGGGCGGTCTCAGCACCTTGGCGCCGCCTCCAGCGGCGCTCCGCGCCCCAGGGCTGGAGTGTCGAGACCGCTCTGGGCTGCCCGGGGGGGCCTTTTGAGGCGAGCTTGGACTGCTCGGGGGGCCTGTTCAGGCCAGCTGGGACTGCCCCTGGTGGGGGCTGTCTGTGCTGAGCCCGAACCCTGACTAGGACTTGTGGCTCAAACAGTGCAGGTTTAGCTTGGGGTCCACTATCTATCCTTGGGGCCCCATGCCTGGGGGCCCCGCCTTTGAACTGTCGTGCTATGAGGGAGGAAGGGACGAGAGAGGGCGGAGGAGGACGGCGGCGGGCTGGTGGCAGCGAGGGAGGATGGGGAGGTGGATGATGTGCGGTTGGAAGTGGTATCGTGTGGGAGGAGTGCCGACGACGAGGACGATTGCAGGAACCTTGCGCTTGCACTGTACCAGTCATGCATAATTATCGACGGCATACACAGACAGTGCGCGTATGCACCTGGTGGGTAGGATGCTGGCCTTGACGGCAGCAGGCGCTGCTTGCTCCGCGAAGTGGCCAGGGGAGGGGTCCCCGCGCTCTGGGGGCTGAGCGTTGAAGGACCTCCTCCTCCTCCTGCCGTTCCCGTGCCGCTCACACTTCTCCCTCGGCCCTCACGCTTTGCATCCCCTGTCCCGCTGTCGCTCTTCCCCTTCCCCTTCTCGATGCTCCTCCTGCCCCCAAATCTTCCCCCCGTTTCCCTCCTTCCTGTTGCTCCCTTGCTGCCACCCTCCTCCTGCCTCCCTCCTCTCGGTCCATCCTCCCTCGCTCCCCGTCTCTGCCCGCTCCTCCTCCCTCCCTCCTCCTCCTCCTCCTCCTCCTCCTTCTCCTCCTGCCCTTCTCCTCCTCCTCCCCCTCTCGACGAGCGCCCGCGACCGAGGAGGGCCGCCGGGGAACCGAGACCGCGGGGAGGGGCAGGTGGCGATGTTCCCAGGCGGCCTGCCGGGCGGCCGCCGGCGCCCTGGGCGGGCCGGAACTCCTCGTGGGGCTCGGCCTCGGCCGCTCCCGCCCTTCTCTTCGGTTCGGCGGCGAGATCCGAACCCTACCCCTACAGTTGGGGCCCTGAAGAAGGAACCTTTTCGTTGGGGAGGGGCTCTGTGTTCCTTGATTGCTTCACAGTTTGCCTTGGGTTTTGCTTTGGTTTTCGATGGGAAATCGAAGTCCAACTTGTGAATCTAAGGGGCCTCGTTCCTTACTTAGGGTTCCTTGGGTCAACGCTCCGACTATAGGTCGAGCCTGTCCCCCTACAGGGGGGTTTTCGACGAGAAATAACAGATGTCCCAAAAATGCCCCGAGAAGGCCCAAAATTACTCCAAAAATAGTCCCCAGACTATTTTTGGACTCTTTTTGGATTAGTTTCGGGGTATTTTTCATTTTTCGTCGAAATCCCCCTGTAGGGGGACAAGCCCGACTTAACCCTACCCTCCCCGATCAACGATTCAATCAGCTCGATGGGCGGCGGGGGTCAGGGTCCGGATTTCGTCGAGCGCGTGGCGACGTCCGGGCTCTGCCTCGGCCTCCCATCGATTCAGGAGAGTCGTTGGCTGGTTGGTGGGTGCAGGGTCCGGATGTGGCCACCTATCAGTGTCGGCTTGGCGGAGGAGGGGAATGGTGGACGGATGCAGAGGGGCAGGGGGTGGGGCGGGAAGCAGGAGGAGAAGGGAAGGGTGGAGGGGGAGATGGGGAGGCGTGGGGTGTGGGGTTGGGGGGGGGACGCGGGAGGCTAGAGGGGGAGGAGAGGAGAGGGGGAGAGCAATGGTGAGGGGAATGGGGCGGCGGAGGGAGGGGGAAGTGATCCGAATTTGTGCCCGTGTCATTTTTTGGCTGCCCTTGCGGCTGCGTTTCGCCGAGAGGCTTTCATGGGGCGCCAGTGGTCGTCTCGCGCGGCCCTCCGAGGCTTGCACGGAACACCCCGAAGGCCGGGAGGCTGGCCGACGACGACGACGGCGACAGCGGCGGCACGACAGCAGTGGCGACGAGGACGTCGGCGAGGAGGAGGATGACGATGGCGAAGACGTCGGCGGCAAAGAAGTTGACGACGACGACGAGGGCTACTACAAGGACGAGGGCGAGCACGAGGGCGAGGACGAAGGCGACGACTTGGGCGAGGGCGAGTGCGATGAGGATCAGGGCGAAGACGGAGAACGGACGATCTGCCAGGGCCAAGAACAATTTTGGGTTCTAAGAACATGTCGTGGTAGGACTATAGGAATGCCAGGACGGTCGGTCCCTGCTCAACGCCCCGACCTTGGCGCATGAGCTGCCCGCGTGAGGTCGCGGGTGAGTGCCCTCGTGCCAGACGTGTGCAGCACTCTGCGCCGGCGGCCCAGGCAGGGCGCGGCCGTGGGGCCGCCGTGCCATCTTGCGTGAGGCCACTCCTTTTTTTTCGTTGCTCCAGCGGGAGCGAGGACGGGATGCCCGCTGACGAAGCTTAGGAGGGAGACACACACACACACACACACAGGCACAGACACTGTGTCTTTCCCTGGAGCAGATCGAGAGAAAACACGGGACGTGGGGGCGACAGGCGAGCCTCCAGAAACAGTGGATCATGTGGGGAATCCTGGGATCTGCGCCTGATTTTTCTTTGGGTGCCCCTGGGCCTCTTCGGCTGCCCCGTGGCGTGCGCTGGCCGCTCCCGGGAGGGGCGGAGAGGGAGGGGGGCGGCACCGGACGCTGGGGGCCCGCCTCCTCGCAGAGGCTCCAGGGGAGGGGGGAGGCGCCGCGCCCAGGAGCGGGCATGGCTCGCAGAGGCTCCAGGGGAGGAGGAGGAGGAGGGGGGAGGGATGAGGAGAAGGAGGATGAGGAGGAAGAGAGGAGGAGAGGGAGGAGAGGAGGAGGCGAGGGGAGGCGGCGAGAGGGTAGGAGGAGGAGGAGAGGAGAGGAGGAGGAGGAGGAGGAGGAGAGGAGGAGGATAGAGGAGGAGGAAGAAGAGTGGGGGAGGGGGGAGGAGGAGGAGGAGGAGGAGGAGGATGCGGAGCGGAGGAGGAGGAAGGGATGAGGAGGAGGGGCGGAGAGAGAGGAGGAGGAGGAGGAGGAGGAGGAGAGATGAGGAGGAGGTAGGAGGGGAGAGGAGGAGGAGGAGGAGGAGAAGGAGAGGAGGAGGAGGAAGGAGGAGGAGGAGGAGGAGAGGAGGGAGGGGAGGAGGAGGAGGAGGAGGAGGCGGAGGAGGAGGGGAGGGAGGGAGGGAGGGAGGGAAGGGAGGGAGGGAGGGAGGGAGGGAGGGGGGAAGGAGAGGAGAGGAAGGGAGGGGGGAGGAGGGAGGGAGGGGGAGGAGGGAGGGAGGGAGGGAGGGAGGGAGGAGGGAGGGAGGGAGGGAGGGGGGAGGGAGGGAGGAGGGAGGGAGGGAGAGAGGGAGGGAGGGAGGGAGGAGGGAGGGAGGGAGGGAGGGAGGAGGAGGAGAGGAGGATAGGAGGAGGAGGAGGAGGAGGAGGAGGCGCCGCGCCCAGGAGCGGGCATGGAGCCCGCCGGCATCGAGCCCTTCAAGACGGTCCTGAAGGCCGCCACGGTCCGGGGCCACGACGGCGGGGGAGAGGCACAGCGTCTGGAAGCTCGATGCCTTCGGGGCTCGAGGTCCAGGTTGGTTTCTCGAGGTTTTTCGTTGGTCCTCGGCGGCTTTCCAGCCTCGGGGCGCTCTCCGTCAGCTGCGCCTCGTCGAGGGCGTTCCGGGGATGCCTGAATCTTCCCGAACGGCCGTCGGAGAGCCGAGTCATAGAACGAAGACCGCCTGGGGATGGGCTCAGGGGGGGGGGATGCATCGACCCCCAAGAGCCCATTGATTGCCGATGGGGGCCCGATAGCCCCAAACTGTGCAGGAAGTTGCGGATTCAATCAGAGGCCTGTCGCCGACCTATCGGCGATGTGTCGCCGATTCCAGGTCGATGTGGCCCCCCGATCGTTGCCACTCACACGGGCGGAGGCCACTGAAGTTTTGTCAGCTGAGCAGCAAGTCAGCGACTACAGGCCAGCGATGTCAGAAGGTATGCTGTTTCATTGCCTCGCCCTCCTCGCTCCTCTCTTCTTCCAGTATCCACTCCAGGGTCCTTCTGACCAGGGTCAGACACGGAGAATCGGTGAGAATAGTGAGGGAACACGGCTGGAGCTCAGAGATAAGTGGCCAGAAGCCCCATGATTTTGCTTCCCATGACAATGCCTCTCTACTGTGTTGACATCCAGGTGCCTGCAGCAAGTGCCGCCACCGTGCCAGCGCAACATTATGTGTGACGTCCTTTGGAGAGACGGGACTGTTCTCGCATCCAGGCTTCAGAGGTGACCTGAGCTTCCCGTCGCTCGAGAGAGTAGTCGCATTTTCTAGCAGTCTTCCTCGGGGCCCAGAGCCGCGACACCTTCCGCGCACTGAAGTGGCCGCAGTCTGCAACTCGCGCTTCGTGCTCCTTGCGGTGAGAGGGCCGTGACACGTGGGAAGAGGCGACGCGTCATGCTCCCAGCTGGCCCGGCTCGAGCGAGTCAGCGGGCCCCGCCCCGCTCATTCCCGCCCTCCCATAATGGGAATCAATCACCACCACCACCACAAGCTGGAGGGTGAAGGAGGAGGAGGAGGGGGAGGAGGAGGAGGAGGAGGACGAGGAGGAGGAGGAGGAGGAGGAGGAGGAGGAGGTGGAGGAGGAGGAGGAGGAGGAGGAGGAGGACGAGGAGGACCCTCTCCCCCTCCAACCTGGGCCCTGGCGCGCGCCTCCACCCCGCGAGCTGAGGATGCTCGCGGGCGTCCCGGCCTCCGACCACCTGGCGAGGGGAGAGCGCATGGGCTGCGCTTATGTCGGGCGTGTCCTCCTGCAGGTGGATTTTCGACGAACATAAAAGATACCCCCACAATAGTCCAAACATAGTCCAAAAATCGGCTGGGGATTATTTTTTTAGTATTTTTGGATCTTTTTGGGGCATTTCTGGGGTATTTTTAATTTTTCGTCGAAAATCCCCCTGTAGGGGGACACGCCCGACATAAGGCTGCGCACCCGCGGAAGCGGCCCTCTCGGACATTTCCTCTTGCGGCGCTTCGTCCAGGCGTGCGGCTCAGCCCTCGAGCGTGCGGCCGCGTTGCCGAGGGAGGTGGCGACGACGGATCTTGCGCCGTGCCGAGGCGGGAGCGCCATCCGTGGGCGTCCTCCGCGCGGAGCTCGGGCGCGGAGCGAGCCTTCCCCCGCTCGCGCGCGGCCCCGCTGCGGCATCACCCGATCGGGCGAGCGGCAACTGTGAGGTGCGGCCAAGCTGATGGGCTTGTTTTCCACCACCACCACCAGAAGTTGGAGGGGGGAGGAAATGGAGGACGAGGGGGAGCAGGAGGAGGAGGAGTAGGAGGAGGATGAGGACGAGGAGGAGGAGGAGGAGGAGGAGGAGGAGGAGGATGAGGAGGAGGAGGAGGAGGCGGAGGAGGAGGAGGAGGAGGAGGAGGAGGCGGACCCCCTTCCTCTCCAACTCATGGTGGGTGCTGGTGAGAAACAGGCCCATCACAAGCGGCACCGCCATTTTCGGACGACTCTGCGCGCTTTTTGCACGAGGGAGCTTGTTTAGCCCGCTCGCGCGTGGCCCCGCCTCGCCGTCGACGGCTCGCCGATCGACGCGGGCGTGCCAGTACCAGGCAGAAGCGTCGCTTGAAGGGGCGAGCTCGCCGTCCTGAGGCACCTGCCTCGGGCCCCTGCGCAGGCAAGCAACGGCCCGCGACGAAAAAGCTGATCTGGCGAGGGGGTCCAGAGCTCCGGGGCCCTCGTCGCGAACCGACCACTGCCTGGAAGGTCTGGGCCCTGCGGCTGCGGAGTCGGGTCCCTGCAGGTCTGGGGGCCAGGGTGTGATAACATCCATGTCCACCGCTGCCCTGGTCGGCCACATGTAGGAGCGATCCGTCGCTGGAGTGACCCTTGGTGTGGTTCCCCTTCAGCGCGTTCGGATTCCCCCCCCCCGCCCCGCACCAGCCCACTCCGCGGCCCCCAAAAGCCGCGCAACAGAGGCCACTCTTGCCTAGGGCCGCTCTGGTGTGCAGCCGACCTGGGCGGGGGGGCACGATCCCGCCAGCAGTGGACACTGTGTTTTCGGCCTGGCGAGATCCCCGACGCTGTACCTCTGGCGGCCCTGTTAGGCTTCCCATGGCCCGCGGCTGCGCCGGGCTGGCCCGACTTCGGCGGTGGCCTTGTTGATTGTGAGCCGCAGAGGGTTTCGTGCATATGTGGGCCTATCGCCGTTGCGAACCGCAGCGTCAGCGACGCCGGTGAGGAAGGCCTTCGTTGATACCTTACACGGGCAGGGCGCAAGAGATAGGCCACGATGGCGGGCGTCTGAGCGCCGAAGAGAGAGAGAGAGAGAGAGAGCTGATGCATCAGGACGGCTTCTACCACGTGGACTGCGTGAAGGACTGTCCGAGGGGTGCCTCTTATGAAACGCCTGAAGCAGGCCGATGTGCCTGCCACTAGTGCTCCGCCCCACGCCCCCGCATGCTCATGGCTCGGTCTTGCGCGGCCCAGCAGGACGGGCAGTATCAGGATGGGATCAGCTATTGGAAGGTGGGCTACCTGGAGACCCGTAGGCTGCCTTGAATTGTGCATCTGTTCAGACAATACCCACGGAGTGCGAAGAGCTGCGAACTTTCGCGATGTGCGAATATCGATTCACAGAGGACTGAAGACTCCGCCTACGAATCGCCAGCAACCCTGCAGCTCTGGAAGCGCAAGAACGGCAGATTATTGATGTAACACTCTTTCGACCATGGTTCAATTCATATTCCCCGAAGCGTTGTCGGGACGACTTTGGGAACGCATGGGGTCCAGAGTGAAGGGTTATCGTATTGCTCTTTTGGAGCCCGTTGGGTCCCCCCTTGGGCGTTCTTGAGGGCCGTCTTGGTGCCCTCTTGGGCTGTCTTGGGCGTTGTTGAGCCGTGAAAGGCTCTTCGACAGTATTGGGGTTTTCTGGGCTCCGTCTTGGAGCGTTCTTGGGACGTCGTGGATTCTTCCTTGCCCGCCTTGGGCCCGTCTTGGGCCGTGGGTCCTTCCTGGGGCCGCTGTGGCACATTGTGGAGCGATCCTGGAGGCGCCTTCGGCCGTCTGGCGCGCCGAGCTACCCGAGAAGGCGATTGTGTTTTGCCGCACTGGCGGCCTCCAGGCCTTCAGAGGCCTCTTCTCAAGGGAGGAGAAGCCACCCGGACCCGAGACTTGGCGTTTACTGAACGGCCCCGGGCGTTGACTCAACAGCCCTGCCCTGTTTGATTCCTTCTTTGGGCGCGTTTGCTAGTCGACGTCGCGCGTCGAGGTGGTTACTATGGGGGTGGAGTTTTTGACCTCTAGTGTTGCCGCACTGGTCGCCTTTGGGCCTTCAGAGGCCTTTTCGGGGCATCTTCGGGGCGCCTCGGGGCGCTCTGGGGGACCTCTTGGCTGGCTTGGGGACGTCTGGGCGCGGAGTCCCAGCTGTTTTCCAGGAGTCCACTTGCGGGTAGCTTCTGGGGCTCCTCGAAGGGGGGCGTCTTGGAGGCCTCTGATCTCAGGGGCCTCTAGGACCGTCCTGGGCGATCTCAGAACCGATGGGGCGGAACTGCTGGAGTCGGATCACAGAAAGGGCCCAGAAGGGCTCGGGGACGAGTGGGGCTGACCCCCCCCCCCCCGAGCGCCGCAAAACTCACCCCGCGGCCATCTTGGTGCGGTGTGGCCCCAGGGGTGCGCGGAGCCCTGCTCCTACTCCTCGACGAGGGTGCGCTGCGTGATGTGTGCTGCCTTGCATGGAGCACTCCGCTCTTCGAGCTCCGAAAGGTTTCGCGCTGGGCACCGCGGCATTCGCGCTCAAGCGAGTCCAGGGCCTCCGAGAGGGGTTAGGACAGGGCGATGGAGGAGTGTGCAAGGAAACGAGACGAGGCATGGTGAGATGTGATGGACACAGTCTTCAGAGTCCCGTCCTCCACAGCATTGATCGGGTCGAGGCCACACCTGGTGAGAGTCCAGTATTGTCTTTCGGTGTATGCATCGGCCTGCGAGGGAGAGCCAACTGGACATTCCTCGAGCCCACGAGTTGCCGAAGTTATTTGAAACACGAACTACGCTCAGTACCACCTGGTGATCCATGACCCCTTCTGTCTATGAGCGCCTGCTGGTCGTGCGAAGCCCACATCGTGATAGGGTCGTCTGTGTGGGTCTTGGGTCCCTCTTAAGGCCATGCTGGACCAATCTTTGCTCAAGTCGGGCGTGTCCCTCTACAGGAGGAATGATCACAAACAGAGTGACGAAATATATTTCTCCGCAGTTGTTGTATTTGTTGTCTTGACATTTGTATTTGACATTTGTCTTGACATGTGTTTGTCCCCTGTCGGGGGACGGGCCCGACCTCAACCTGGGCCCGCCGTGCGCTGGCACCAGGCCCTCACTGGGCGGCCTCTGGGGCTCAAGGCGCGACCGGCGAGGCCACGCCTGGGATCCTCGACCAGGCGGGGTCCCTCGCGCTCCCTCGGGCTGCTCCCGACCGCCTCCCCCTCAGGGGCAAAGTCAGGGGGGGGATACGCTCAGGGGGGGGGAGCGCATCGACCCCCCCTCTTGGCATCGCTCGGACGGGCGCCTCTGCAGCATTTCGCTCGGCGCAGCCCCGGACTCGCCAGGACAAGATGCACCACGCAATCGCCTCCTGCCCTGACACGTCGATCAGCGGAGTGGCCGTCTTCGGCTCGCGAGGGGGCGTCGCCTCCGTCGTTTTCGCGGGTCCAGTCGGGAACTGGAACATATACATTACCAGTGGCGGGCGGTTTTTCAATCCCCGGACTTGTGTGAGGGTCGGGGACGACGTCGGGGTGGTGTGGTGTATTCTTTTTTCACCGTTTTCCCGTGGAAGCAACAGAACATGTATACACCAGGATGCCGTATACAACAGAATCCGTTTTCTTGTGCGCATCTCAGCGCGGGACCAGAAAAAATAAGCATCGGTGTCTAAAGTTCGGTTCCTTATCTAGGCCCGTCGGCTTCGGCCTCAGGCCGTTCTCATTCGAGGGTCGTTTACGAAAGGGAGTCTTGTCCACCGCCGGCTCACAGGGGCTCCCGCCATTCTGCCCGACTCCCCCGGAGCCGGAGCCGTGCGGCTCCGATGCCCCCGTGGGGCCGCTCGCCGCCCCCCGCCGGGCTCTCCCCGCGCGCAGCAGCTGCTGCCCCTCCGCCCCGCCCCGCCTTCCCGGCCGCGCCTGTGCCGCTGGGCCCCTCGGAGGGCCGACAGCCCCCCCCCCCCGGAGATTTTTGGTCTGCGGGGCGAGGGCGAACCTCTTCCGCTAAAGGCCAGGCGGGCTACGCGCAGCTTCAATTAGGGAGACAGGGCACAGGAAGGCGGGGCCTCGGGCGGCCGGAGCGGGCGGGGCCCGGGGAACAGGCGCTGCCGAAGTGGATGTGCAGGAAAAGGTACGCCTTGGACAGGGACCGAGGGCGAAGACCCAGGAGGCGAAGGAAATGGTGTTGCCGTCAACGGCACTTCGCGAGCACCGACGTCGTGATTTTTCAGTCCTCGGTCCCCGGGAGTCTCGACCCCTTCCCCGGGACCGGCTTTTCATCCTGAGTCGTTTCTCGACGGTCCTCCTGGCCCGGCGAGGGCCCCCAGAAGCCGAAGATTGAGAAAAACGCCTCCGTCTTGATTTCTTCAGCACGTCGGATCTCTGGGCCCCCCCTTCTCTAGATCTTGGCGGCGCGCAGAGGGAGGTAGGGGGAGGGGGAAGGCTTCTTAGAAGGAGGCTGCTTCTTAGAAGGCGCCGGCCTTACATTTGTAGACAAGGCCCGCGCCTTCTAAGAAGCAGGGGTGCTTCTAAGAAGCCTTCCCCCCTCCCCATACCCCCCCCTGTGCGCGCCGCCAATTCTCATTCTCTCTCTCTCTCGCCAGGACTACATGTACTACTTCGGGGACAAGTTCGGCGACCACAAGTGGGACTACAAGCTCGGCGAGGCGCGGTGCCCGAGGGCGGCTCTCCGGGCCCGCTCGCTGCTGCAGCGCCGCCGCCCGGCGAGCGCCCGCGGATCCGTGCTTCGGGCGTAGGCTCAATCTGTCTGCAGATATCGCGCATTCTCCTCCTCCTCCTCCTCCTCCTCCTCCTCCTCCCTCCTGCTCCTCCCTCCTCCTCCTCCTCCCCCTCCTCCTCCTCCTCCTCCCTCCTCCTCCTCGTCCTCCCTCCTGCTCCTCCTCCTCCCTCCTGCTCCTCTCCTCCTCCTCCTCCTCCTCCTCCTCCTCTTCCTCCTCCTCCTCCTCCTCCTCCTACCCGTCCCGTCCTCCCTTCTCTTCCTCATCCCTCCTCCTCCTCCTCCTTCTCCTCAGTGGGAACCCATGCCAAGAAACACCCTGCTGTCCAGGGTGCCCTGGGTTTCTTGGGTTTTGATGGCTTCGCTATGGGACGCGTGGCGTCCCCACACCAGAAGCCAATGGACGCCCTGGGGCCTCAGGGTTGGGTCTCTCGCGGTAGGCTTCCTGTGGACTGGCCTCACCCTGGCATCGCTCGGACGTGTGTATTTTTTTCTCGGCGAGAACCATCGAGGACCATCCTGGACCATCGAGCAAAGAACAACACGCACGAAACCGAACAATGCACGGGAAATGGACGTCCGGGCGATGTCAAGTCACTGTAAACATCAGCTTTCGGAGGTCCGCGCGGCTTTTTTTGGATCTGACGCTGGGGAGCCCCAGGGCGGCACCTCCGGCGCTGCCCCTGGCGCGCTCCGCGCGCCGGGGAGGGCGGCGCCGCTCCTGGCGCGCTTCGCGCGCCAAGGATCAGGAGGGGGAAAAACACACAGACAATTAATCGTTGATTCCCTAGAAAACATTGGAAAATATGGGAAGTGGGGGGGGGGGAAGACAAAAACCCAGAAAATATGGGAAACTATGGGGGATATTTTTATTTGTGTGTATTTATTTGTGTGTCCCAGGGCCCCTTCAAAGGAGGGGGGTCCGGCGCCGATCCAAGAAGTCAGCTTGTACACGGCGGCAGTGTGGGAACGACATACGGCCATGTTGGGGCCTCGTAGCGCTACCGCTGTCTGTGTGCACGGGTGGCTGTTGCTCCCCCTTCGCAGTTTGAAGGGATGCCAGACGGAGCTGTTCGTGATGTCAGCGTTGTTACCCTGTGTCAGATGCTCGACGCACAGCCCAGGCCTCCCCTCTCCGTCACATCAGGGGATCTCACCAATCGCCGGCACCAGTTCTACAGTCAGTGGTTCATCTGCCTTCCCTCAATCGTTGCCTGACGCTGTCGAACCTTTCGATTGCCCATGTGGGCTAAGCGAGCCAAAGCATGGCCCAGATTTGTTTTTGGGATATTCCGTCTGCCTGCTATTCATTACACTCGATTTCTTAGCGAAGCAACTCTTGAGCCTACGTCGCGGTAGACTTGCATGCTATAGGTTACCACAGTTCACCAGCATAATGATGTTGGTTGATTCGTTGATTGAACGTTCCTTTGTTTGCAAGGGGTAGAGATGGGTCCTTTTCGAATTCAAACGTCAACATATTTCCCTGGTGCATCTTTTGCACCCCATTCACGACTATATTTGCACAGAGCATGTTTTCCTCACGATCGGTGAGCGCCTGACCAGCGGAAGTCATAGCCGCGCTCCCTTGCTTGAAAAGGAAATTTCTGCCTGCCAGAGAAGATGAAACGCAAAGGTGTGGCACAAACGGCGAGAAGGACGAGCAGGGAGGAGGCAGGTGGAGTGAGCGCCAGCAGTATCGGCGAGCATGTAGCGCAACTCATAAGAATACGTCCGCGCACGTAACGCTTGTATAATTCATCTCCCGCACGCAGTGGGGCCCCTCGTCGTAGCGCACAGGCCGGCATCATGATCTTGGTTGATTGATTGTAGTTTCGTTGCCGTGGGATGGAGAAGGGTCTTTTTCGAATTCAAACGTCAACATATTTCTCCGGTGCATCTTTTGCACCCCATTCATGACTGTCTCTGCACAGAGCATGTCTTCCTCACGATCGGTGAGCGCCTGACCAGCGGAAGTCGTAGCCGCGCTCCCTTGCCTGAAGCATCTCTCGAGTGGCGTCCCAGAAGGCTTCCCAGAAGGCCGGAGGGTCTCTGAAAACCCCAGCCGCCTCCCTCGCTCTCTCGCTTCCCCTCTCGGCGCCCCCTCTCTCGCTTCCCCTCTCGCTTCCCCTCTCGCTTCCCCTCTCGCTTCCCTGCAGGCCCTGCCCCCTCTCTCGCTTCCCCTCTCGGCGCGCCGCCGCGTATGGGCAGGTGCTCTGCAGCTTGCCCGCTGGCGGAGAACATCCCTCGAGTGGCGTCCCGCCGATCGTTACACTTCGGTCGGGCCTGTCCCACTACAGGGGGAATATTCGAAAATTGTCCAAACATAGCCTGGTTTTTTCTGCAATTTGGGGCATCCTTGAGTATTTTGTTGAATATTTTTGATTCTTCGACCGAAATCGACCTGTAGGGGGACAGGCCCGACCGAAAGCTTGCCCGCTGGCGGAGAACATCTCTCGAGTGGCGTCCCGCCGATCGTTAAACTTCAGTCGGGCCTGTCCCACTACAGGGGGAATATTCGAAAGTTGTCCAAACATAGCCTGGTTTTTTCTGCAATTTGGGGCATCCTTGAGTATTTTTTGGGTATTTTTGATTCTTCGTCCGAAATCGACCTGTAGGGGGACAGGCCCGACCGAAAGCTTGCCCGCTGGCGGAGAACATCTCTCGAGTGGCGTCCCGCCGCTCGTTAAACTTCAGTCGGGCCTGTCCCACTACAGGGGGGATTCGAAAATTGTCCAAACATAGCCTGGTTTTTTTCTGCAATTTGGGGCATCCTTGAGTATTTTGTTGAATATTTTTGATTCTTCGACCGAAATCGACCTGTAGGGGGACAGGCCCGACCGAAAGCTTGCCCGCTGGCGGAGAACATCTCTCGATTTTCGTCCCGCCGCTCGTTAAACTTCAGTCGGGCCTGTCCCACTACAGGGGGAATATTCGAAAATTGTCCAAACATAGCCTGGTTTTTTTCTGCAATTTGGGGCATCCTTGAGTATTTTGTTGAATATTTTTGATTCTTCGACCGAAATCGACCTGTAGGGGGACAGGCCCGACCGAAAGCTTGCCCGCTGGCGGAGAACATCTCTCGAGTGGCGTCCCGCCGCTCGTTAAACTTCAGTCGGGCCTGTCCCACTACAGGGGGAATATTCGAAAATTGTCCAAACATAGCCTGGTTTTTTCTGCAATTTGGGGCATCCTTGAGTATTTTTTGCATATTTTTGATTCTTCGTCCGAAATCGACCTGTAGGGGGACAGGCCCGACCGAAAGCTTGCCCGCTGGCGGAGAACATCTCTCGAGTGGCGTCCCGCCGCTCGTTAAACTTCAGTCGGGCCTGTCCCACTACAGGGGGAATATTCGAAAATTGTCCAAACATAGCCTGGTTTTTTTCTGCAATTTGGGGCATCCTTGAGTATTTTGTTGTATTTTTGATTCGTTCGTCCGAAATTCGACCTGTAGGGGGACAGGCCCGACCGAAAGCTTGCCCGCTGGCGGAGAACATCTCTCGAGTGGCGTCCCGCCGCTCGTTAAACTTCAGTCGGGCCTGTCCCTGCACAGGGGGAATATTCGAAAATAGTCCAAACATAGCCTGGTTTTTTCTGCAATTTGGGGCATCCTTGAGTATTTTTTGCATATTTTTGATTCTTCGTCCGAAATCGACCTGTAGGGGGACAGGCCCGACCGAAAGCTTGCCCGCTGGCGGAGAACATCTCTCGAGTGGCGTCCCGCCGCTCGTTAAACTTCAGTCGGGCCTGTCCCTGCACAGGGGGAATATTCGAAAATAGTCCAAACATAGTCTGGGGGTTATTTTCTGGGCATGTTTGGGCACCTCTTGAGCATTTTTTGAGCATTTTTGATTCCTCGTCCGAAATCGGCCTGCAGATCCGAAATCGGCCTGCAGGGCCGATGTTTGAGAAATCTTGATTGCTCGTTAGAAGATTTTTTTTTGTAGTATGTGTGATTTCTCGTCTGAGTCTTTCTCGTTGATTTTGAGTATTGTTCTGAGTATTTTTGACTTCTCTCTCGTCGAGAGCTTGCCCGCTGGCGGAGCACACCTCCCGAGTGGCGCCCCGCCGCTCGTGAGCTGCGCGGCGCGGCAGCTGCGGGCCCGCGCGGCTGCTCGCCGGGCCTCCGCGGGCGCCCTGGCGCCCGCGCACCGCGGGCCGCTCCAGCCTTGAAGTCGGGCGTGCCCCCCTGCAGGGGGGGTTTTCGACGAGAAGCCAAAAAGATTCCAACAAGTACTCCAAACACGTCAAAACAAATCAGAACAATAGTCCCCAGACTACTTTTTATATTATTTTTGAACATACACCCCCTGTAGAGGGACAGGCCCGACTTAACTCCAGCCTTGTGGACATCGATTCATGGAGAGGAAGCATGCCGCCAAATAATTTCCAGATGCCTAAAACGTGTTTCGAACATGTTTTAGATACGTAAAAACAGATCTCAAACATTTTTAATGCATTTTCACACATTTTGAACACATCTTTAATTCGATGATAGGACTGTTAGAGAGTGTCCATTGTCATGGCATCCACAGTTCTGGCCCAGGGCCACTCCAGTGTGAAGTCGAATGTGCTTCGTGCGGGGGCGGGGGGCTTGTGCAGGGTGTTTCAAAGGGGGCCTCGTCTTCGACCGGCCGAAGGTCGGTGACACAAGCATGAGAATCCCAGGCGCTTCGCGTAACCCCACCAGCCCATCTAGAAACGATGCCCAGACGAGCTTCCCTGCTCAGGGATGTGGAAGCAAACGCAGTGCAATGCAGGGCTGGGTGCGACGTCGTGCTTCTCAAGCAGAGCACTGAGGGCAAGCCTCGGGCCAGCCGTGGGACTCGCGGGTGCGCTGCTCGGGCACCTCCGTGGCGGCCGTCTCTCTCGAGGGCCCCTTCGCGGCCGACTGGGGCCGCTGCCCGAGCGCGCCGCTCTCTCTCTTTCTCCTCTGCCGCCAGCCCCGTACTCCGCTCGTGGCCCCGGCGGCCGGCATCACAGGCGATTAGTCTCCCCCGATCCGATGATGATGACGATGACGATGACTGTGACTATGACGGTCTTCATCATCATCGTCATCATCATCAGCATCATCATAATCATCATCATCATAATCATCGCCATCATCATCATCCTCATCATCGCCATCGCCATAGTCATCGTCATCGTCCTCGTCCTCGTTATCGTTAGTATCGTTATCGTCATCACCGTCATCGTCATCGTCATCATCGTCATCGTCGTCGTCGTCATCGTCGTCATCGTCATCATCATCAGCATCATCGTCATCATCATCATCGTCCTTATCCTGATCAGCCTCATCATCATCATCATCAGCATCATCACCAGCATCAGCATCAGCATTAGCATCAGCATCAGCATCAGCATCAGCATCAGCAGCAGCAGCAGCAGCATTAGCATCAGCATCAACATCAGCATAAGCATCAGCATTAGCACCGTCGTAATCATCACCATTATCATCATCATCACCATCATCATCGCCATCATCATTTTCATCATCATCACCATCATCATCATCGGAGGTCCGCCCGAAAAGTTTGGTCGCTCAGCTACAAGGCGGAAGCCCTGGGATCCGCCCAAGGCGCCTATCCGGACGCACCCGTATCGAGGATGGCCGCCCCCCGTAGTACAGTCGGGGCGCTGAAGAAGGAACCATTGGTGGCGTTGGGGAAGGGCTTTGTGTTCCTTAATTGTTTCGCAATTTGCCTTGGGTTTTCCTTTGGTGTTCTATGGGAATTCGAGGCGTATCTTATGGAAGACAAGGGGCCTCGTTCCTTTTTTAGGGTTCCTTAAGTCAAGACCCCGACTGTAGTATATCCCAGGGTGCGGCGTCACTGGTCTGGTCCACTCGAAGACCCCCCCACCGCCTGGGACAGGGATCCGCAGGTGTCCAACGTGTCCATCGTCCTCTACGACGAGATGGTCTCCAAGCAGGACGCCCGCAGCCCCGCCGGGCTCCCCGCACCAAGGGGTCCCGGGCGGCTCGAATGCAGCTCCAGGGAGGTTACAGTTCAGTCGGGCCTGTCCCTCTACAGGGGGAGTAGTCAAACATAGCATACAAATAGTCTGGGGACGTTTTTTTGGGCATTTTTTGTTTATATATATATATATATACATATTCATATATATATATATATATGAATATGTTTATTTTTCCTCCAAGCTCCGCCTGTAGGGGGACAGGGCCGACTCAAGGCTACAGTCAAGACGCTGAAGTAAGTAGCAGCTTGGGTTCAGAAGGGGCCCGATGTTCCTCAGGTCCTTCCATGGCTGCTCATCCAGCCCTCACTGGTGTACGCAGGCGCCGTTGGGGCCAGAAAAGGGGCGTGCGTCTCTCGTGGGTCGTTCCTGATCGAAGACGCCTACGGCGAATCACCGCCGCCCCCTGCCTTTTTGGAAGCGCCTATGTGGCCGAACGTTGAGGCCAGACCTGCCAAGCTATCGGACCATGTGTTCCCCGAATCGGTTTGGAAAGCCTTCGGGGAACACGTGGGCATTTTGAAGGTCATCTTGGCCTCTTGGCTGCCTCTTGGGCAACTTTGGGGCGATCTTTGGCTTTTTGGGCCGTCTCGGGCCAGCTTCGAGCCCACTTCGCCCATCTTGGGGTTCCTGGCAACGTTCTGAATCCGTTGTAAAGCCGTTCGGGGGCTTCTATGGCCGACTTGGAGCCCGCGTTGGAATGCTCCAGGGCCGTCTTGGAGGCCATCTTGGGCGTCTGGGAGGCCATCCTTGGGCGTCTTGTAGGCCATCTTGGGCGTGTTGGAGGCCTCTTGGGCCTCTTGGGGCCCTCTAAGGCGGCCATCTTGGAGGCACTTGGGCCATCATGGGGCTCTCTTGGGGCCTCCTTGGGCGATCCTTGGGGCTTCTTGGGCCGCTTTATCCGTCGCCGTTGCCGAAAGGCGCAAATGCCCAAATCCTTCAAAAACCAAGGGAAAATCAATGATTTTGGCCTCTTCGGACTCTCCTGTAGGACCTCTTGGAGGCCTCTTGGGCCGTCTGGGAGGCCTCTGGGGGGCCTCTTGGGCCGTCTTGGGCCGTCTTGGACTCTCGTGGGCCGTTTTGGAGGCCGTCTTGGACCATCTCGGGCGGACTTGGAGGCCATCTTGGGCCATCTTCGCGATTTTTTGAGGATGTCCCGAGCGAAACGGCCGTTTGTGGGCATTGACAGACGCATTTTGGGAAACGCGCGGGTGGCCGGCGGGACGGGCCGAAGCCCACTGGGGAGTTCTTTTAGAAAAAGAACCAAAACCACAACTGAATCATCCAGCACGCCGTGCACCCCTGCAAGCAGGGGGCGGCGGATCGAAGACGCCTACGGCGAATCACCGCCGCCCCCTGCCTTTTTGGAAGCGCCTATGTGGCCGAACGTTTAGGCCAGACCTGCCAAGCTATCGGACCACGTGTTCCCCGAATCGGTTTGGAAAGCCTTCGGGGAACACGTGGGCATCTTGAAGGTCATCTTGGCCGTCTTGGAGGCCTCTTGGGCAAGCTTTGGGCGATCTTTGTGGCTTTTTGGGCCGTCTCGGGCCAGCTTCGAGCCAACTTCGGCCATCTTGGTGGGTTCCTGGCACGTCTGAAGCCGTCGGAAGCCGTTTGGGGGGCCTCTATGGGCCGACTTGGGGCCCGCTTGGAATGCTCCAGGGCCGTCTTGGAGGCCATCTTGGGCGTCTGGTAGGCCATCTTGGGCGTGTTGGAGGCCTCTTGGGCCCTCTTGGGGCCCTCTAGGGGCCATCTTGGAGGCCACTTGGGCCATCATGGGGCTCTCTTGGGGGCCTCTTGGGCGATCTTGGGGGCTTCTTGGGCCGTCTTGAGCCGTCGGAGAGCCGAAAAGGCGCAAATGCCAAAATCCTTCAAAATCCAATGGAAAATCAATGATTTTGGCCTCTTCGGACTCTCCTGGAGGACCTCTTGGAGGCCTCTTGGGCCGTCTGGGAGGCCTCTGGGGGGCCTCTTGGGCCGTCTTGGGCCGTCTTGGACTCTCTTGGGCCGTTTTGGAGGCCGTCTTGGACCATCTCGGGCGGACGTGGAGGCCATCTTGGGCCATCTTCGCGATTTTTTGAGGATGTCCCGAGCGAAACGGCCGTTTTTTTGAGGATTTGTTTCCGGATTGAGGTCCTTTCGGCTTCCTCCCGGGACCCCGGCGGGACGGGCCGAAGCCCACTGGGTAGTTCTTTTAGAAAAAAGAACCAGAACTCATAACCGAATCATCCAGCCACGCTGTGCACCCCTGCAAGCAGGGGGGCGGGCGGATCGAAGACGCCTACCGGCGAACTTGGCGAAGTCCCGCCGCACCCCTGCCTTTTTGGAGCGCCTAATGTGGCCGAACGTTTGACGGCCAGACCTGCCAAGCTATCGGACCACGTGTTCCCCGAATCGGTTTGGAAAGCCTTCGGGGAACACGTGGGCATCTTGAAGGTCATCTTGGCCGTCTTGGAGGCCGCTTGGGCAAGCTTTGGGCGATCTTTGGGGCTTTTTGGGCCGTCTCGGGCCAGCTTCGAGCCAACTTCGGCCATCTTGGTGGGTTCCTGGCACGTCTGAAGCCGTCGGACGCCGTTTGGGGGGCCTCTATGGCCGACTTGGGGCCCGCTTGGAATGCTCCAGGGCCGTCTTGAGGCCATCTTGGGCGTCTGGGAGGCCATCTTGGGCGTGTTGGAGGCCTCTTGGGCCCTCTTGGGGCCCTCTAGGGGCCATCTTGGAGGCCACTTGGGCCATCATGGGGCTCTCTTGGGGGCCTCTTGGGCGATCTTGGGTGCTTCTTGGGCCGTCTTGAGCCGTCGGAGAGCCGAAAAGGCGCAAATGCCAAAATCCTTCAAAAACCAAGGGAAAATCAATGATTTTGCCCTCTTCGGACTCTCCTGGAGGTCCTCTTGGAGGCCTCTTGGGCCGTCTGGGAGGCCTCTGGGGGGCCTCTTGGGCCGTCTTGGGCCGTCTGGACTCTCTTGGGCCGTCTTGGAGGCCGTCTTGCACCATCTCGGGCGGACTTGGAGGCCATCTTTGGCCATCTTCGCGATTTTTTGAGGATGTCCCGAGCGAAAACGGCCGTATTTTGGGCATTGACGCTGGGGTTTTTGGTCAATTCGCCTGGTGGCCGGCGGGACGGACCGAAGCCCCAGGGGGAGTTCTTTTGGAACAAAAACCAAAACCAACACCGAGAAGGCCCAGCACGCCAGGCACCCCTGCGATGAATCGACAGGGGGCGGCGGATCGAAGACGCCTACGGCGAATCACCGCCGCCCCCTGCCTTTTTGGAAGCGCCTGTGTGGCCGAACGTTGAGGCCAGACCTGCCAAGCTATCGGACCACGTGTTCCCCGAATCGGTTTGGAAAGCCTTCGGGGAACACGTGGGCATCTTGAAGGTCATCTTGGCCGTCTTGGAGGCCTCTTTGGCAAGCTTTGGGCGATCTTTGGGGCTTTTTGGGCCGTCTCGGGCCAGCTTCGAGCCAACTTCGGCCATCTTGGTGGGTTCCTGGCACGTCTGAAGCCGTCGGAAGCCGTTTGGGGCCTCTATGGGCCGACTTGGGGCCCGCTTGGAATGCTCCAGGGCCGTCTTGGAGGCCATCTTGGGCGTCTGGGAGGCCATCTTGGGCGTGTTGGAGGCCTCTTGGGCCCTCTTGGGGCCCTCTAGGGGCATCTTGGAGGCCACTTGGGCCATCATGGGGCTCTCTTGGGGGCCTCTTGGGCGATCTTGGGGGCTTCTTGGGCCGTCTTGAGCCGTCGGAGAGCCGAAAAGGCGCAAATGCCCAAATCCTTCAAAAACCAAGGGAAAATAAATGATTTTGGCCTCTTCGGACTCTCCTGGAGGACCTCTTGGAGGCCTCTTGGGCCGTCTGGGAGGCCTCTGGGGGGCCTCTTGGGCCGTCTTGGGCCGTCTTGGACTCTCTTGGGCCGTTTTGGAGGCCGTCTTGGACCATCTCGGGCGGACTTGGAGGCCATCTTGGGCCAGCTTCGCGATTTTTTGAGGATGTCCCGAGCGAAACGGCCGTTTTTGGGCATTGACAGATGGATTTTGGGAAAATTGCGGGTGGCCGGCGGGACGGGCCGAAGCCCACTGGGGAGTTCTTTTAGAAAAAGAACCAAAACCAAAACCTGAATCATCCAGCACGCCGTGCACCCCTGCAAGCAGGGGGCGGCGGATCTGGCGGCCTTCGGCCCATCCCGCCAGCGTGCCTGGGTTGCGGGAAGGAGGCCTTTGGAGTGTTCATTGGGATCTCGTGGTGGGACTGTCGGGGGTCTCTCGGAGGCAGGTGTGAGGCGTCTCGGGGGCTGTGGTGGGCTCGCTCGGGGCCTCTTTGGGGCTTCTTGGAGATCTCTCGGGGCCTCCTGGAGGCCTCTTCGAGGCTTCTCGGGGGCCCGAGGTGGCTTCCAGGAGGCCTCTTTGGGCGGAAGACTTGATTTTTCTGTTCGAGGTCACACACTGTGGCCCCCCTCGGGGGCGCTTTTGGCCCGTCTTGGGCGGTTTTAAGGCCGTCTGGGGGCCCTCTTGGGCTGTCTTGGGGCTCTGTTGAGTGTTCGTTGGGACCGCGTGGTTGGCCTTTCGGCTGCAGCTCAACACGAATAACAAACCACGGCATAGACATCATTCATGGGAGCTCCGCGCGGACTTTTTGGATCGGCGCTGGGCCCCGCTGGCGGCGCCTCCAGCGCCGCTCCTGGCGCGCTCCGCGCGCCAGGGAGGGGGTCCAGCGCGGATCCAAGAAACCCGCGCGAATTTCTGAGGAATCATGTTTATGCCATTGCTTTTTTTCCTCTGTCGACTCTAGCTCGACGCAAGTTCAACTGCAGTCGACCGACATTCGCCGGAGCATCGACGCATGGTGGAGCGAGTGGCTCCAGGAATGTCCTCAGAACGAGCATTTACCCCTTTGCCAGCCATGGCCTTCTCCTCACACATTCTGGTGGTGGTCTTGACCTTCCACGGCCAGTTGGTCCGCGTCTGGGGTGGGCTGCCCGACGAAGTCGATGAAGGCGTGGGGCGGCCATGAGCGGAGGCCGTCGGGCCCGGCCTGCTGTCCAAGCCCAGCCGCGCGCCTGGCACTTCGAAGGCCCCCTTCTCCTTGCCGACGCCGCTCGCCCTCTTCCCCCGTCGGCCGGTCGTCTCGGATACATCGCCGCCTTCCCCGCCCGCTCCAAGACGGGCCAAGCGGGCCCTCGGAATTCGACCACGGTCGAGTGCGTTTGACCCCGCCCCGGGGCCGCCATGCCGGGACCCCAGCCTCGGGTGTGGGGTTTCCAGTCGCCTGTGGATTCCGAGGCCGTCGTGGAAATGGCCCGCCAGGCGCACGCGGACCGGCGGGACGGGACGTCCAGGACGGTGCCACATGATATGTAGTACTCACCACCCACCAAACCACCCCAACCCAACCCGAAGGCCTCAACTTGCCCGCCATTTCCAGTGTGGGGGGGGGGGGTCGGGGAACACTGAAAACACGCATGTGGAACCCGTACCTCCCCCAATCCGAAACTGGGGTCTTCGGGTTGGGTTGGAGTGGTCTTGGCAGGTAGTCCAGTACAATGTCTGCGCCACTTCCGGTCCCTGGCCACCCCTGGCGCAGAGGCCTCCGCAGGCCTTCGCCCCAGCGGCCGGCGCCCGCCGGCGCCCTCGCCCTGCCGCTCGCTGGGAGTGCAGGGCCGCTGGCGCGGCGCGCGTGCCTGGGGCGGCTCCTCACTCCGGCCGGTCCCGAGTGCGCCCTGCCCTCCCGTTGCTCCTGCGGCCGAGCTGCAGCGTGCTCTCGGGCCTGGAGCTCTGCGGGGCGTGCGTGAGTCTGAGCGGGACCGAGTCTGATCCGAAGCTGCTGGGCACGAGTGGCTGTTGTGTATGTGCCGGGGTGCGTCTGAGTGTGAGTGGCTCCGGGTATGAATGCGTCTGGGTATGCGTGGGCTTGAGTGAGGGCGGATCTGGGCAGAGCGTCGTGATCATGGGGTTCTGGGCGGAGGCGCCTTTAACGGCAAACGGGCACTTCGCGCGAGGGGCCCCTGCGATAGGGGCGTGAACGAGCCCGTGTCAGATCCCTTGGCAGCTCCCTTTCTGGAGACTCAAGTGCCATGTCTGTCACATCGCGGTGCTCGTGGGGCTCTTGGAAGGGGTGCCTACCGAGTCAAATCGGGCGCTTCGCCTTGGAGGTCCCCGTCGTCTGGGCGCGAACGAGCCCGCGTCATACCCCCTGGCGGCTTCGCTTTGGCAGGCTCGAGTGCCATGTCTGCCACATCGCGGTGACCGTGTGGCTCTGAGCAGAGAGAGGGCTACCAACACGGGCGTTTCGCGCGGGAGGTCCCGCCATCCTGGGCGCCAACGGGCCCGTGTCGTACCCTCTGGTGGGTTCCCCCCTGGGACGCCAACGTTCCATGCCTGCTAAGTCGCAGTAGTCATTGTGATCAGAGTGATCTGACAGTGAAGAGGTCCGCGTATGATTGACTGGCTGTGCTGGATCTGATTGTGTGTGAGTTTAAATAAGAATGCGGCGGAGGCTGAGTTCCAGTATGAGTGATTCTGAGTTTGGACGAGTATGACTATCAGTGGTTCTGCGTGAGTCTGAACATGCGTGAATGTGAGTATGAGTGGATATGAGTATCAAATAATATGGGTTGGAGGGGGAGAGGGAGAGAGAGAGAGAGAGAGATGCACACAGAGTAAGAGTAATAATGCGGCTCAGTGTGTACGAGCCTGGGTGTGAGTAAGCCTCCTGCGCCCGCGAGTATGAGTATGGGTGATGCTGAGTTTGGTTGAGTCTTGGTTCGATTGAGGCTAAGAACTTGGTGCTTGAATCTAAGCGCGAATTGGTCTGAACGCGAGTGAGTTTTTACACGAGTCAGCCTGAGTATGAATGGCCTGAGGCCTGAGCATGCGTGAGTCTGAACAGGTGTGGGTGTGGGCGTGATAATGGGACTACATTTAAGTCGGGCTTGTCCCTCTACAGGAGGAATCTTTTAAATAGTCAAAACATATTATGGGGACGATTTCTGGATGTTTTTTCTCAACTGTTTGAATATGTTGTTTGGGTATTTTCTTTTTCCCAACCATCCTGTGGTGTTGGTCCTCGTTTTGAAGAGACAGCGCCCCGCGTCCCTCACTCCCCCTCCCCCTCCTCCCTCCTCCCCCTCCTCCCTCCTCCCTCCTCTATTTCGGCACACCCCTCACACGTTTCGTGGCCCCATATGGAGCTCCACCGAAGGCCCCAGTGCTGCCGCCCGCATGCGTCACCCACACCCAGTTCGGCACACCCCTCACACGTTTCGTGGCCCCATAGGAGCTCCGCCGAAGGCCCCAGTGCTGCCGCCCACATGCGTCACCCACACCCAGTTCGGCACACCCCTCACACGTTTCGTGGCCCCATAGGAGCTCCGCCGAAGGCCCCAGTGCTGCCGCCCGCATGCGTCACCCACGCCCAATTCGGCACACCCTCACACGTTTCGTGGCCCCATAAGGAGCTCCGCCGAAGGCCCCAGTGCTGCCGCCCGCATGCGTCAC
>CAUYUJ010010642.1:0-27299 GCA_963575745.1 Prorocentrum cordatum
ATATGTTGGAGGTCTCGGAGCCCTTTGCGGGCTCTCCCGGGGCGCTCTTAGGGCCCTCTTGGGGCTCTTTGGGAGGGGTCTGGGAGGTATCTTGGGGCCATCTTTCGGGCGATCGATCACAGATGGGGCGAGCATTTTTCTCCCCCGCCCCCGTCGGGGCCACGATCCTCGTGAGGGGTGTCGAATTTTAGCCCTCCCAGGAGTCGAAAAAGACCCCTCCGACCACCCGCGGAAGGACCTCTCCAGGCCCAGGGGGAGGGGGTAGGGGGAGGGGTAAACCCCTCCCCGAAGGGGAAGAAGGGGGTTGAGAACAGAGCGGGCTCTCTAAACCACTCACGCCCAAAGGGCTGGTGGGATTAAGGAGGTGTGGGCAAACCCAGAACGGGCAGTCAGTCCCAGGTCCTTTGCGTCGCGAAGTCGAACCCAGGTCATAATGGTTTTGAGGCAAACCGAAAGCAGGGGCCGTTGGGAACCTTCTGGGAATGCCCGCGCCGCCGTGTACGACTGGACCCAACACTTTTCAAAACAGTGGGTCGCGGCAGTCTACTTGCACCCCTGCATGTCAGAACTGCTTGAACTGTCCTTTGCAGGGGAAGTATTGGCAAATGACGGGGGGAGCGAGCATGTCAACAGAGCCAACCACATGGCAAAGTGGCACGTTAGGCCAGGGAATCGCCATTGAGATGAAAAGGCTGATTAACTCCATCTTGTCATCGTGGAAAGGGGCCAAAGGGAAGAACGCAAGAGCGGGCATGGAGACGGACGAGGGGGAGGAGGACAAGGAGGAGAGAGGAGGTGCGGGGATAGGCGAGAGAGGACGAGAGAAAACAAAAAGGGCGAAGGGGAGGTAGCAAGAGAAGAAGGACGATTGTTTTTTTGAACAGTGTCCGCAATTTCTCAATGTGAACCGTACGATACCGCCGACAAAGAGTTGTGTAGGAGGGAGTTTGAGAGGAGGAGAGGTGAGGGAGGTGTGGAGGAGAGGAGAGGAGGAAGAAGGAGGAGGAGGAGGAGGAGGAAGGAGGAGAGGACGCCGACGACGATTGGAAGGAGGGGAAGAGGAATGGAAGCGGATGAGGGGAGGGAGGGAGGGATGGAGGAGGAGGAGGAGGAGCAGCAGCAGGAGTAGGAAGATGTGGGGGAAAGAGGAGGAAAGAGGCGAGAGAGGGAGAGAGGGAGGATAGGAGGAGGAGAGGAAGGGAGAGGAGGAGAGCAGGGGAAAGGAAGCAGAAGGAGGAGGACGAGGGGGACGAGGACGAGGACGAGGATGAAGAGGAAGAGCAAAGAAGAAGGAGGAGGAGGAGGATAAGGAGCAGGATGAGGAGGACGAGGCGGATGAGGAGGATGAAGCAAGAGAGGCAGGAAATTCAAGTGGGAGGACGAGGAGGGGGAGGGGGAGGAGGAAGAGGAACAGAAGGAGGAGGAGGAGGAGGAGACAGTAAGGAGTAGACCGAGCAGGCTGGAGCAAGAGGAGGGGCAGGGGGGGAAGAAGGGGAAGAGGAGGGGATGATGATGATGCTGGTGGTGATGATGATGATGATGAGGAGGAGAAGGAGGAGGATGATAGTGATGACGATGACGATGACGATAACGATGATGATGATGATGATGATGATGATGATGATGATGATGATGATGATGATGATGATGATGATGATGATGATGCTGATGCTGATGATGATGCTGATGAGGATGAGACGAGGGCGTGTGCGAGTAGGTGTCGATGCGGTTGAGAGAAGGATGAGGATTAGGATGAGGATGAATGAGGATGAGGATAGGATGAGGAAGAGGAGAGAGAGGAGGAGGAGGAGGAGGAGGAGGAATGAGATGAGGATGACGATGACGATGAAGGATGACGATCGATGACGACGATGACTACGATGACGACGAGATGAATGCTGAAGCTGATAGCTGAAGCTGATGCTGCTGCTGCTGCTGCTGCTGATGATGATGATGATGATGATGATGATGATGATGATGATGATGATGATGATGATGATGACGATGACGATATATAACGACGACGACGACGACGACGACGACGACGACGACGACGACGAGGGAGGAGGAGGAGGAGGAGGAGGAGGAGGAGGAGGAGGTGGAAGGGCGGAGGAGGGGGAAGGGTGGAGGAGGTGGAAGCGGGATCCCTCCGCGGGCGCGCAGGTTGAACATCTCCCGTGCGGCCTCCCCGCCGCGACCGCTGTCCGCCCGGGCGCATGCGAGCCAGCAGGACGCCCAGGGGTCTCGCGCCGCCTTCGATTTGTTTTGCCATTCGCTGGATTTCGACTGCATCCGCCCTGAGATCTAGACGTCTCATGGCGCCAATATCGCAGAGCGGATTTCGTGCGGAAAACGATAGGATGGGGCCCGGAGTGTCCTGGAGAATTTCGTTTCGGATTTCGAGGTGAATATTCTTTTTGGGGGGGGGGCCAGGAATGAAAACCCAAAAGAACCCACGCGAAGTTCATTTCGTTTTTCGGTCGTCGTTTTGGACAGAAATCCACGCAGAAATCCGCTGCAGCACGTCTGCAAGGCCAGTGCAATGAGACGTGGAGTTGTGTTCGCACCTTTCCGGCAGATTCGGGCCCTGGGCCCCTCTCGATCGATCTGGCTCGGGAACTGCCGCACACAGACAATTTTAAGTTCGGTGTGCCAAATATAATCAGGAGACGATTTTTCGACAATGTTTTGACTGTTGTTGAATATGTTTTGGCTACTTTTTATTTTTTGTCCGAAATCCGCCTGTAGGGGGACATGCCCGACCTAAAGACAGCCCCGCGACGCTGGATCTCCAGGGAAAGTCGGGTGCCCCCTTGTAAAGTTCTGAATGGGGCGCGTGGGCATGGCGGGCAGAATCTCCTCCTCCTCCTCCTCCTCCTCCTCCTCCTCCTCCTCCTCCTCCTCCTCCTCCTCCCTCTCCCTCTTCCAGTCCTCCTCCTCCTTCTTTTCCTCCTCCTCCTCCTCCTCCTCCTCGTCCTCCCCCTCCGCTCCTCCTCCTCCTTCTCCACTCTTCCTCCTTCTCCTCCTCCTCCTCCTCCTCCTCCTCCTCCACTCCTCCTCCTCCTCCTTCTTTTCCTATCTAAGGGGGCGCGGGGGCCTGGCGGGCAGAATCTCATGCCCACGCAGCCGCGGGAAGTTTCCCCACAGATGCTAAGATTCGAAGAAGGGGAAAAAACAAGTAAAAAACATGAACACAAACTTTTGGCGCTCCGCGCGGATTTCTTGGATCCGCGCATGGGCCCCCCTGGCGGCGCCTCCGGCGCCGCCCCTGGCGCGCTCCGCGCGCAAGGAAGGGGGGTCCAGCGCGAATCCAAGAAATCCGCGCGGGCGGAGCGCCAGAAGTTTGTGTTTATGTGTTTGTTCTTCTAAGGATGGACAGTCAAAAACGGAGCTTTCCTTTCGTATTTCTTCACCAATGAACGCTTCCCGGAGCGGTTCCTAGCGTGCGTCCCGTGTGTTTCTTGAGATGTCCGCGGGTTGCAGCCATGATTTGTTACGTTTCTTCATGAATTCACCGCCAGCGTGTCCGCTCCTCTTGAGACGTCCTGACCAACCAGCTGGGGGATCTGCGCTTTGTTCAGTGACCACGTCTAAATAAGCGCGGGACCTTGATGCGCAGTGAATTGTACGGAAACGTCTCCGACGCCGTGATCACCATCAATGTGTCCTTTTCGTAATCACCATCGCGCCATCGCTATCAGTGCCGAAGCTTGGTCGAATCAAACATCCGAAGCCGACCGAACCCGGAGCGATCTGGACCCCTATCGACTCGATGCACATCGTAAAGAAGGGATCAAAGCCGAAAGGCCTCTTGCACCTGAACACGGACCGCGTCGATCCACGGCAAGCCTGATGCAGCGAGGCGCTAGCGACGCGAAGCCAGACGAGGCGAAGCCTAGAGCGCACGACGAGGCAGAGCACGTACGAAGAGGCACTGGCACATGCTTGGGGCCCATCCGGGGAGCCGAGCCGAGCCGAACCTTTCTTGGCAGGTGGATCTCTCAGGCTCTCCGCCGCCTCTGGCGGTGTGGCGTCGCGAGCAGGAGCGCCGCAAAGCCACAGTGGAGCGCGGCGTCGGCAACGCAGCTCCGCACGCGGGACACATGCCGACGCGAGAAAGGAGGAGGAGGAGGAGGAGGAGGAGGAGGAGGGGGAGGAGGAGGAGGAAGGGGAGGAGGAGGAGGAGGAGGAGGAGGAGGAGGAGGAGGAGGAGAGGAGGAGAAAGGGGAGGAGGAGGAAGGAGAAGGATGATGAGGAGGAGGAGGAGGAGGAGGAGGAGGAAAAGGGCACATGCCCGGGGCCGTTCCGGGGAGCCGAGCCGAAGCGAGCCCCGCCGGGCGCTCGGCCCGGCCCGGACGCGGGGACGGAGGCGAGGGAGCCGGCCACGCGTGCAGAGCGGGCCCTTCGCCTGGAGCGGCGCCGGGTGCGCGGCCGTCGGGGGGCCGCCGGGGGGCCGCGCGCCACGCCCAGAGGTCAAGCAGCGGCGAAGCGTCCTGGCTCGCCTATAGCCCGACCAAGCAGTGTTCCAAGAACCTTTCTGTGGTTTCCACGAAATGTTCTTAGAACATTTCTGGCGGAGTCTGTCTTGTTTTATCACATCTGGTTTATGGTATAAGAACATTGTTTTTGTTATTAGAACATGTTTGGGTTCTAAGAACATTTCGTGGTATGACTATAGGAATGCCGGGACGGTCGGTCCCTGCTCAAAGAGGCGGGCGGGCCGCTGCTGCCCGACAGCCTACCTCTGTGGTCTGCTTCGCAGCGCGGCTCCCGAGAGGTCTCGGCCCGAAGGCGTCTCGGCCTCAGGTGGGGCTGTGAAGCACTGTATCGTTTGTAGTTATTTTTGTTGGGCGGATGGGCGCGGCGGAGGCTCATCATTATTATCATTACTGCATTCACGCCGCAGCCGTTGTTGTACAGGCGTATTCAGGTTTGGCGCGGGCAGGCGCGCAGCAGGAGATGCTCACCAGTACCTGCCCCGACCTCCCGCCTGCACAGGGGCGGCGCCCTGCTGGAAACGCATGTGCTCAAACTGCTGATCTCTCCTTCTGCCTTGACCCCCCTCGCCCCAATCCTGAGGTGCCGGCTTTTTCGTCCCGAGTCGTCTCTTGACGGGCCAGGGGCCGGCGAGGGCCGCCGGAGGCCGACCGTCGGCAAGAAGTTGTCCGTCGTGGCTTGATCGCAGCGAGGGGATGTCAGGGCGAGCCGCTCCGCACGCAACGGCCGTCATCAGGAGAGGAAAAAACACACAGACACAATGAATCCTCGATTCCCCAGAAAATATGGGAAAATATGGGAAGTGGGGGGGGGGAAGACAGAAACCCTGAAAATCTGGGAAAATATGGGGAATGTTTATACTTGTGTGTATTTATTTGTGTGTCCTGGGGCCCCTTCACGTCAGGCCGCGCGCCAAAGGTCGCCCTGGGCCCCCGGGCCACCTCCCCGCGTGCGGCCGAGCGGAGGCGCGCCGCCGCCAGGACGAGGCGGAGCTGGGGGCCACGGCGCCGAGGAGCTCGCGCATGTGCCAGGACCCGTCCCGCCGCCCGGCTGTTTTGGCGGCGCGCGGGGAGGGGGCTTCCCGAGAGGTAGGTGTTTCGATCCCGGCGTGTGCCTCCGATTTCAGCACGGGGAGGGAGGGGGGGAGCGGGGAGCGGGGAAGGGAGAGGGCAGGGGGGAGGGGGAGAGATGGGGGGAGGAAGCGGGGGGGATGGGGACGGGGGACGGGGACGCGGGAGCAAGATTTCTGGCACCTGAAGAAATTGGACATGGTTTTTCTTATGAGGTCGGGCCTCCAGAGATCTCCTTCGTGCTCTGGGGTTAAGATCAAAAAGATCCCGCAGCACGGAGCCCATGCGAAGAGTGCGGCCGAGAGGCCCAGAGGCCCACACGTTGGAAACACACAGGGTCGGGTCGGAAGGCTATACACATGGTGCAGAGAGGCTTTCCTATGGGTCTGTTATTCAGGTTGGAACCAGGGTTTTCTGCGCGCATGTCGGATTCGCACTGTCACAGGAAGTAATGGCACTGGCTTACATCTGAACCATCACTGCAGGACGACATTACGCCAGAAGCGTTTAGTGGTACACTGTTCTTGCACTCGTGACATGGAAGGGGAGAGGAAAGGGGCCTTCCCAGACCACGCGATAAGCAGCACGGCTACGGTATACAGGCGGTGCGGAAGAGTGGGCGGGGGTCGAGTCAAAAGAGAGCATGGGATTGAACAGCATTTTCGCACACACGCCCACACACAGACACGCACCCGCCCCTTTCTTGTTCGCATCAGACGTAGAAGCCGTTCCCTCCGGTCGTGTCTGGACGGGGGAGTCCTGGGGCCCCCCAGAGCTTTCCAGAGGCCAGCAAAGGACTCAGAATTTCGGTCTTTGACCCCTCCCCCGCTCCGCCCCCTCCCCTCCCCCCGTGCCTATCTGGCGGGCGGTGGGATAGGGCAGACGCGCCCACTCCGCTTCTCGTTAATCGGCGAACGTCGGCGTGGCGCCCTCTTGCGCCGGCGCGATCGGCCCTCTCCTTTCTCTCTCCCGCTCCCCACCCTTCCCTTCTTTCTCTTCTCATTGCTGCCCCCCTCTGGCGCGAACGGCAGGGCCCGTCCCCGATGCGACGGGGGGAGTTGGGCCCGATCGGGCGGGGCTAAGACAGAGGTAAGTCGTTCCAGAGCGTTCCAGAACGCTCTGAGGAGGCCGCGGTGCCCGATGCGTCTTCCAGAACCGCTGGTCTCAGATATCCCCGATTCATCCCTGCCCGATTTTGTCCTTGTCCTGGCTTCGTCTCACCCGAGGTGGTGCAGCGCTGGCTGGCGGCTCACCCCGAGGTGGCGGCCGAGCACTGCTTCCGCTGCAAGGAGCGCCGCTGCCGCTGCGCGGATCGCTGCTGGGGCCCCTGGCCAGGCCCCCACAGGCGACGATTTTGGGACTCGGGCCGTTCTTCGAGGACGTCTGGGGCGAGTGCGACCGCCCGAGGTCTCACAACCGTGCGGTGACGGAGCGCGCGGTGAGGTCGTTGAGGATTCCGAGGTCACCACGTGGACCGTCCCCACACGGCTTCTAGGCCCCGAGCCCGAGCCGCGATGCATTGATGTCCAAGACCTCCAACGTCGGATGTCGGATGTCCAGGTGCACGGCGGTTTGCTTGCACACCTCGCGGCATGGGCTCCGACATGCTTCGCGGTCCGCTCGCCGAGGCGCGCTGCCATGGATGCGAGGCCTTGGGTGCGTTTCGCGCGGGGCATTCGCGCCGAGCCGCCCTGAATCCACGGGGTCGCGGCCGAGCAGTGGATGTGGACATGGCGCGCTCCAAGGTCCCCGCCCTCGACTTGGTATCGCTCGGGCGTGAGCGTTTTTCTCTGCGAGGACAATCGAGGAGCATCTGGGCTTCACTATCTTGCGAAAAAGACGCACGATGCCGACAGAAACACGGGGAATGGGCGTCCGAGCGATGGCAAGTCGAGGATCGACGGAGTTGGCATCTCTTCTTGGGCGGAAAGCGGCGGAAGTGCGGCGGAAGCTGGCGGAAGTAAAACGAGGCCGCCTCCGCCGGCGGAAGGCCAGCGGAAGTAAAATCGGGGGCCCCCAAACGGGGTGGTGACCACACCGTGTGGTGAGTCGGTGGGGATTCGGGGTCACCGCAGGGTTTTGGGACTCCGGTCGTTCTCCGAGGACGTCTCGGGCGACAGGGGCCTCCAGGGTCCCAAAACCGTGCGTTGACGGACCGTGCGTTGAGGTCTTGGGGGATTTCGAGGTCACCGCACGGTCTGTCACCGCACCGTTTCGGGACTCCAAATAAAAGTCGGCCTCGCAAGAGATGACACCATGTTTTGTTCAGGGCTTCTGGAACGTGGATTCGTTTCATGCTCACGTGGGTGCAGCGGCGGGCCGCTGGCTGGAGATGCGCGCGTAGTCTCGCAGGCTTTGTGGCTGGGGCCGGGAGTGGGCAGAGCAGGGGCAGCCGTGCGATCGCGAATTCACCCTTCACCACCCACCAAACCACCCCAACCCGACCCGAAGGCTCAGTTTTACCCTCGATTTCCAGTGGGGGGAGGGTCGGGAAACATCGAAAAAACACATGTGGAACCCTTACCCCCCCCCAACCCGAAATTCGGGTCTTCGGGTTGGGTTGGGGTGGTCTGGTAGGCAGTCAACCCTGCATCCTTAAATGGTATCGCGCGTCGTCTGTCGCGGTTTGGGTCGGAAAGCTGCCCTTCTCCACAGGGGTTCCGCGAGGGCGCGAAGACTTCGGCGCATACGCCGCGAAGTTAAGCGGCCCGGGGCAACGAGAGATGCGTTGCTTCGAAGACGTTCTGGGAGCCATTTTCGGGCCCCGGGCCCATTAGAAAACGACCCGTGATGAGAGAATCGGCCACGGGGAAGGTGAAGAGCACATGGGACCACGGATTGCACAATCAATCCGCCATGTGGTCTAGGGAGCTTGGAGGTTCCGAGGAGCACCTGGAGATGCGCTGGCGTGTCCAGGACGAGGCCATGTCACAGGGAGTCGTGCCTCCTCCCCCCGTCCCGTCCTCCTACGTGTCCTGCCGCTCATGTGTGTTGCTGCCTTTCTTCGCAGGGGGGGGGGCGCCTCGTCGCCGCTGGACGCTGGACGGCCAGGGCGCAGGTCTCGAGCGAGCATCGGCTGTGAGCGATTACATGCAGGCGCGCATTTTCTCAAGCTGGCACTCCCCCATTCTAGTTCGGGCAGGAGTTGTGGCCGCACCAGGTTTTGCAAGGTCTCGCGCCCGTCCAGCGATCTTCAGAGCTGCACTCATATTTCCCAACCCTCCTGCGTTGGGTTCTCGTTTTGAATAGAGCACTGCTCGCGCGAACCTTCCTGGAACCTTCCTTCCTTCCCGTCCCTCTCTTCCCCCCTGCCTTTGACCTCGCCATCCCTGGGGGGGCTGCGATCTGTGAAACTGTCGCCACTTTCGAGGGATGCTGGGGGGCCCAGCACACTGGGTACTCACCGCGGATTCAAATTTGACCTCGCCATCCCTGGGGGGCTGCGATCTGTGAAATTGTCGCCACTTTCGAGGCCTGCTGGGGGGCCCAGCACAGTGGGTACTCACCGCGGACTCAAATTAGACCTCGCCATCCTTGGGGGGCTGCGATCTGTGAAACTGACGCCACTTTCGAGGCCTGCTGGGGGGCCCAGCACAGTGGGTGGTCACCGCGGATTCAAATTAGACCTCGCCATCCCTGGGGGGCTGCGATCTGTGAAACTGTCGCCACTTTCCAGGCCTGCGGGGGGGCCCAGCACAGTGGGTACTCAACGCGGATTCAAGTTAGACCTCGCCATCCCTGGGGGGCTGCGATCTGCGAAACTGTCGCCACTTTCCAGGCCTGCTGGGGGGCCCAGCACAGTGGGTACTCAACGCGGATTCAAGTTAGACCTGGCCATCCCTGGGGGGCTGCGATCTGTGAAACTGTCGCCACTTTCCAGGCCTGCTGGGGGGCCCAGCACAGTGGGAACTCACCGCAGGCTTAAATTAGACCTGGCCATCCCTGGGGGGGCTGCGATCTGTGAAACTGTCGCCACTTTCGAGGCCTGCAGGGGGCCCAACACCAGTGGTACTCACCCGGATTCAAATTAGACCTCGCCAAACCCCTGGGGGTCTGCGATCTGTGAAACTGTCGCCACTTTCGAGGACTGCTGGGGGGCCCAGCACAGTGGGTACCCACCGCAGACTCAAATTAGACCTCGCCATCCCTGGGGGGCTGCGATCTGTGAAACTGTCGCCACTTTCGGAGCCCATCCACAGTTGTGTGGACTGCAGTCGAGGCGGACTCAAACTAGACCTGAGCCATCTGGGGGCAGAGCGGTCTGTGAAACTGACGCCACTTCTTCGAGGGCCGCTGGGGCCCAGCAACAGTGCTGCTCACACGAGGATTCAAGATTAGACCTCGGCCATCCCTGGGGGCTGACGGATCTGTGAAAACGTCGCCACTTTCGAGGGCTGCTGGGTGGCCCCTCAACAGGGGCACTCAACCGCGGACTAAATTAAACTCGCCATCCCTGGGGGGGCTGCGATCAGCGAAACTGTCCGCCACTTTCGAGGGCTGCGGGGGCCCAGCACATGAACGCCACACGCAGATTCAAATTAGACCTCGCCATCCCTGGGGGGGCTGCGATCTGTGAAACTGTCGCCACTTTCGAGGCCTGCTGGGGGGCCCAGCACAGTGGGTACTCACCGCGGACTCAAACTAGACCTCGCCATCCTTGGGGGGCTGCGATCTGCGAAACTGACGCCACTTTCGAGGCCTGCTGGGGGGCCCAGCACAGTGGGTGGTCACCGCGGATTCAAATTAGACCTCGCCATCCTGGGGGGGCTGCGATCTGAGACCCCCGCCTTCGAAGTGGCTAGGGTTGCTCAGGGATTGTAACTAATCAGATTTATCTAGTCCTTGTCCTGTAACCAGTGTCCTGCGAGTGTCCCGACTTCCGTCTGCAGACATATGTAACCCTCGTTCCGTCATCGCCCCTTTTATAAAGTGTCCTAAACTATTTGCGCCCCGCGTTTGCGCAGGGGTCGGGTACGTCGCCAGGGTAATTTTCCTTCCGCTCGTTCTTTTGCCTGCATCTTGGAGTGGACTGGCCACGTGCACTGCGTCTGATCCAGTTGCCAAGGCGATAGTTTGTGCAATGGATCACGCATTGGCTGGTCTTGGGGCTGGGTCAACCTGTATTGCATTTGCTCCGCTGCGCTTGTGCCTAGGCTCTCAGCCTCTTCCGCCGTCTTTGACCCCTCAAGCCTTTTCTGCCGTGAAGAGTTCATGGCTGGGTGGGCACAGGTGGCCAGTGGATGGGTCATCCGCGCCCTCTCTGAGCGCCGGGCTGATGGCAGCCCCCCGGCGATCGCGGAGGTCACCTGCCGCTACGCGCTCGAGGGTTCGGACGCCTCTGACGGCCTGGTGGCCGTGCTCCGCGAGCAGCTGGCGCGCTGCGGGCTGGAGCATCTGCAGGGCACGCCGTGCCAGCCCTGCCCGCCTTGCCCGATCCCGCTCGGGCACCACACGAGCCTCGACCTCTGCGGCGCGGCCGCGGTGGGCGTGGCTGTGAGCGCGAGCGTCGCCTCCGCTGTCTGGCTGGTCCGTCCCTGGCCGGCGGCCGTGCCGGCGCGGGGTCGGGCGATGGCGCTCGAGAGCGACGGCGTGGTCGTGGACGGGGCGGGCTCGGTCGCCACCCCGGCGAGCTTGGGCCGCAGCCGTCGGGCTCCTGGCACTCCTCGTGGCTGAGTGCCACCATGACGCGGGCCCTGGACACGCAGTTCAGTCAGTGTCTGGTCCGCTTCGAAGCCGACCCGAACTTCCAGTGGCATCACCGCGTGCTGCTGGGCAAGGGCGACGCCCAGAAGTGGATCTGGCTCAAAGCCCAAGCGGCACCGTTCGCGCGTGGGCGTCGCCCCTCTTTTCGGCATACGCTTCGCGCGTTTCGTCTGCCGTGGTCCCATAGGGCACCGTTCGCACGTGGGCGCCATCCTCGTTTCTATACATTCCCCTCCACCCAAAACGCCAGCGGCGCCGTTCGCACGTGGGCGTCGCCACCGTTTCGGCACACCCCTCGCACGCTTCGTGGCCCCATAGGGAGCTCCAACTAAGGTCGCAATGGCACCGTTCGCATGCGGGCGTTGCCCCCGTTTCTGGACATGTCCGCTTTGCGGCTTCATAGGGAGCTCCAGCTAGAGCCCAAGCGGCGCCGCCGTTCGCCTCCACCTAAGGCCCATTGACGACTCTCCTTTCTTCCGGCACACCCCGCACGAATTTCGCTTCGTCGCGGTCACGCGCGTGGGCGACATTTCCGACCGCAGGGAGCTCCGCCAAAGGCCCCAGCGGCACAGCCCGCACGCGGGCGTTGCCCCACTTGCGGCACTGACAACTGAACTTGGCAGGGTTCTTCGCCAGGTTTCAGATTTGCCGGGGCGGGGCCCGGGCATTGTAAAATATGGGACGATTGCAAAGCACGCAGACAGTCAATAACCATAGTGGACATGGGGCTCCCGCACTTCAAGAGCAACAGGACTGACCAGCGCATTAGTGCGCGATGATGAGTTTACGATTGCGTTCTTGCGTATGTGTGCGGGCGCGCGCTTGCGCGATTGCGTGGGCGCGCGTGCGGTTCTGGCGAAAACGATGATTCGCAATGGTGGGCAGTAGTGATGATGGCGGAGTGGGTGTGTCTATGCGCGCTTGAGGACGATAAGTGGTTGATGACGACGGCGGCGTCGGCGACGGCCGACGACGACGCCAAGTTGCGTTCGTGGACGCCGCCGCGGGCCAGCCCGAGAAAAACGCGGTTCAATTTCAAGAAGCTGAACGGGGAAGACCACGCGTTGCATTTGTATTATCGGAGGCTGTGGCCGCGAAAGATAAAGGCCAATCGGATGTTCTGATATCGCATCAATGTATGATTCAGAGAAGACACGCATCCCGGTGCGTGTATATATGTACACACATATACGCACATACATACAGACATGCATACTCACATATAAATGCACGTGCGTGTGCATGAAAAGATACACGGCTTGTACTATTTTCATATGTGCATGTAGGTATAGGGAAAGAGACACACGAGCGCTTATGTATATAGCTATATAAATGTAGACATTCCTGAATTGTATATGTTTCAGCGCGCGCATCTATATTCAGTAGGTCTATGTCTTGACACTGTCGCACGTTTACTGCGCACACATTGCCGCTCGTCACGCACGCGCCCGCAAGGTCCGCGCGCAAAGAGAGAAGTCCGAATTTGCTTTCGCCTTCAGTTTTCGAGCTTGGAACGCATTTGCGGCGCTGCGCGAGAACATGTGTTGGGTGAATATTGGAGAGAAAGGGCGCGGCGGCGGGGCGGGGCGTTCGCGGGGCTCTAGGAATGGACGTCTTCGCGCGAGGGCGCGGGCTCCGCGCGCCGAATCCAAGAACGCCCGCGTTCAACGCCCAAATGGACGAGCGCCCAACATAGAAACAAGCATGGCCCAAATATTTGATTGCGCATTGAAAAATATAAGTCGCCCTCGCGGTGGCTGCGTTGGAGCGTGGAATATGACATGTCATTGAACGCGGGAAAGTCCCGGGCCTGTCTGAGGACGACGCGGGCTCGGCGCTGCAGGCCACCAAGGACAAGTTCAAGTCGACCGGCATCGCGTTCCACGAGGTCGAGGGCCCGCCCGCGAGCTTCGGCGCGGTGGGGGTGGCGCGCGACGGAAAGCAGGGGCGACTGCGGCATTCCGACCATCGCGCCTGGCGCCTCCACCTTGCCTGTCGGGAGCTCGAGCGACCTGGGGCGCCGAGGGCGGCCTGGCAGATCCGGGTCTCCCCGGGGCATTGGATTCAGCGCTGCCTGCTGCTGCGGCCAGCCCTGTCCGTCTTCCGCCTGCTCTACTGGTTCGTTGACGCGCGGGCCCCAGGGCCCCCCTGCCCGCCGCCGGCTGGGGCCCGACGCGAGATCCAGCTCTTCCGCGGCCTCATCTTCCAGGCGGTGGTCTTCCTGGACAGGCCCACGTCGAACCCGGCCCTCTGCTCCGACCAGTAAGAAGCCAGCGGCCCTCCGCGTAGGCGTCGGGCAGGCGCCCATCCGTCGCGGCGGCCGGCGGCGACTCGGGGGCGCTGGAGGTTCATCCCCGACAAGCGCCCCGACGCCGAGCTGGAGGACACCTTCGCGCCCGGCTGGGCCCCCGGCGCGGACGGGGTGCTGGGCGAGACGCCTGGCGCTGCTGGAGTGGCCGTCTGCCCCCCCCCCCCCCCTGCGCGGGCGCGCAAGAGCGCCCGAGGGGTGCCCGAGGGCCAGCCCGGGCCCGCCGCGCGGCCCGCCGGCCTCGCCGCGCCCGACGACCTCGTCGACCCCGCCCGCTGGGTGCTCATAGTCGAGGTCGCGCGGCGCCGGGGGGGGGGGGGGGGCAATTCACTTGCTGGGGGGCCGCGTCGCGCTGGGCGGACTGCGGCGCGCCGCCCGCCAGCTGGGCCGCCACGATTCTCGGGCGCTCAGCCTAGGGGGCAACATGTCCGAGATGCTCTCCATCGAGAATGGGCGCGCCGTGGACCTCGGGCTGGCCTGCGCGCGTCGACGGGCGGCCGCCGGCCAGATTGCCCGCGGCATCTCCTGGCGCCGCCGCCACCTCGACACGGGCCGCAGCCTCAGTAAAGCTGGTTCGAGGAAGGCGCTCCTGGGCGCGCATCGCCCAGGGCGACGTCGAGTCGAGGTTGGCTGGGAGGGCTCGACTCCTTCTCCGAGTCGGACCAGCGCTGCGCAGAGCCGCCGGCCGACCGCGCATGCCTGGCGGCGCTCGAGGTGGCCGAAGGGGCCCCCGAGCCGCCGCTGCCGGCGCCGCGCCGACGCGGCCGACACCCGCAGCTGGCGCCGCGGGCCCCTGCGGGCCGAGGAGGGCCCCGCCGCCGCGTCGTGCCTCGCGGACCGCGGCGCCTGCCCTGGACACCCGTCGGGGCAGTTGCGGACCGCGGCTGTTGGCCAGCCCGTCGGGCTTCCCCGGGCCAGCGCCCGGGCGCGCGGGGCCTCGGGCGCGCGTCGGGAATCCGCTTCCTGCACCGCCCGCCCCGCCTGGCCGAAAAGGAGCGAGACGGGCTCGTGGGCCGTCGCCGCCGCCGCCCCAGTCGGACGCTGCAGTTCAGCCCCCTTGCCCCCTTCTGCCTCGGCTTCGTGCTCGACGAGTGGCTCTCGAGGTGTTTCCGGAATGTGCTCGGTGGGCGAGGCCCTAACGTCCAGGCCATGTAGAGTCAGTCCAGTCGGCGTGGGGACTAGTGGGAGCCATCTGGGGGCCTCTCAGGGCTTCCTAGAGGCCTCTCGGGGGCCTCCTAGGGGCGTTGTTTCGGGCCCTTCGGGAGCGTTTTGCGCCGTCTTGCGCCTTGGGCCGCCCTTGCGCCGCCCGGCTCTCGGTGGTTTCTTGCGCGGCGTGGGGGTCATCTTGGAGGCCGGTTTGGCCGTCGAGGGCCCCCGAGTATCCAAAATGCGAGAGGGCTAAAATCCTTAAGGCTTTCGGCGAATCGGTTCTTGGGGCATCTGAAGGCGCTCTTTGGGGGTCCCCGCGAGGCCATCTTGGCGGCCCCCTGATCCTTCTTAGCGCCACCTTGAGACGTCTTGGGGCCGCCTTGACCAGTCTCGAAGCCGCCTCGAGGCCCTTTGGACCCCCCGAAGACCCAAGTGTCTAAAATCATTGATTTTCTCTGGGGGTAGTAGGTCTTTTTGCGGGCTGGTCCGACATGGATCGGCACCTTGGCGGGGCCTTGGGGGGGGATTACGGAAGGGGGTGTAAATGGATGATAAGACATCGCGTCGCCATTGGCGACTTGGCCCTTGCTCCACGCGCCCGTCTTTTCGGACTGTCGAGGCGCCTCGCTGCAGCCCGGGCGTGGGCCCTTTTCGTTTCGCGGGGTGCACTTCTAGTGCGCGTAAAGTTCGGGCGTTGAGTGGTTCGTCCTGGTCGTCTGCCGCGCTGCTCTGCCGCGCTGTTCTGCCCGCGCCTGGGCGCCGCCAGCGCCGCGGGGGCGGCCGCGCCTCCCCCGGCGTTTCAGCGCCGGGGCGAACGTGCGAATGCCCACGAGGTCAATTACAGGCCGGTCGTTGAGAGTAGGTATTTCTGGATTCCCAGATCCCAATCTACTTCAAGCGCCTTCTTACTTCAAGAATCGACACGCTTTCGCCGTGCTCTGTTATTCTCTGGGGGGGCCTGGACCCAATCAACCCCCCCCCCCCCCCCCTTCCCACTTCATGTTTTTGTTTACCCACTTCTTCCCGACCGACGCGCGGCGTTTCCCGCGCGTCGGCAAAAGGCGTCGCCGAGCGCAAACGCCGATGATCATAGCAACAACACGCCACTCGTCAGAGTGAGGGGGGGCAAGTGGTCATTCGCTGTCCATGGGCGCGTGGCTGAAGTGAGGTTATGCGGTGCGGATGGTTGAACTCGAATGGCTGAAAAATTATTATTGCTTATCCCCCCCCCCCCCCCCCATCTGGTAACATATCATTAGTATTTTGTTCAAGTAGGCTTGTCCTAATATGAGTCCTAGCTCAAGTACCTGCCATTTGCCCCCCCCCCCCCCCCTTGATTCATATAAGGGATGCGAGTTAAAAAAAGGCGGGATAGCGGTAGGAAGAGGGGTAGAGGGGGGTAGGCGGCAGTGAGGTAGGGATAGGAGGAAGAAGAGAAAGTGAAGGAGGGGAGACGGGCCCCCCCCCCCCCCCCCCCCCCTTCTCATTTCCAATGGCCACCCCCCGCGTCTTCCAATGGCGAGTCTCATGCTTGCTCTTGCTTGCTTGCACTTGATCGTTGGCTCTCGTTGTCTTGCTCTTGCTTGCCTGCTCTTGATTGCCCTTGCTTGCCCTTGCACTTGATCGCTGGCTCTTGCTTGCTTGTCATTGCTCGCTTGCGCTTTCTTGCTTCCGCTTGCCTGCTTGCGCTTGCTTGAGTTTGCCCCTCCCGTCCTGCCCCCGCCCCTCCTTTCGCCCACCCCCTTCCTTCTCTCGTCTTCCTCCTGTCCTCCTGTCTATTTGGAGTCAACGCTGGCTGATATTCTATTCGAGGCCCCCCCCCCCCCTCTGGGGCCCCCACCTTGTTCTTTGTCCGGGAAAATCTTCCTGCTCAAACTGCGCCCTTGGCCCCCGGTTTACAACGACGGTTCCCGCCTGATACTTCTTGCAATGTATGGCGGAATCGCGCCCTCGCTAAGCACGTCGTGCCAATGTATCCAAGAATCGCGCTCTCGCCAGCGGCCTCCTCCTAATTTTTTCAGGCGCCGCGCCTTTGCCATTCAGGAATCGCGCTCTCGCTCGGGACGTCCTCGCAATTTATTTAAGAATCGCGCGCGCGTCCGAGACTTCTTGGTTATTCATGCAGGACTCACGCTTCCGCGTATATATGAGTTTTCTCCAATTGAGGTGCCCCTCGGTTCGCTGCTTCTACCGAGGAAAATCTTCCTGTTCAAGCTGCGCCCTGCCCCCCCCCCCCCCCCCGACTTGAACAACGACAACAACAACAACAACAACAACAATAACAACAATGGTTCCTGCCTGATATTTCCCCATGGTATATTCCCAAATCGCGTTGTCGCGAGGGACTTCCTCTTACATCAATGCAGGAATCACGCTCTCGCGTGGGGCATTCTTGCAGCTTATTCAGACGCCGCGCCTTCGACATTCAGGAATCACGTTCTCGCTGTAGATTTCTTCAAGGTTCATTGGGGAATCGCGCTATCGCTCGAGACTTCCTTGCGATTTTTGCAGGACGCACGTTTTGGCAACCCGCCTGCTCGACCTGGCCACCTAGGCCCGCCTTCCCGACCCGCCCGTTAAGGTCTACCCGCCCGATCTGCCCGTCAGGTCTTGCCGCGTGCTTTCTGCTCCTAGCCCCCCTTCCTGCTGTTCTTTCGTGCTCCATGTTCATATCTCCCCTTTGTCCCTTCCTTCCATCGGTCCTCTCTTTCCCTGCCTTATGGGGCTGCGCGAGATACACTCGTTGCAGGTAAGAAAGATACACTTCAAAGGGGCACGATCGAAGACGAAGAGGGCGGGCATCGAGGGTTCGGGATATACGTGTTGAGTGACACGCGAGGGGGGAAGAGCGAACAGTATTAAAATGATTGTTGTTGTTGCTGCTGTTGTTGCTGTTGCTGCTGTTGTTGTTGTTGTTGTTGTTGTTGAACCCTCACGGATGAAGAATTATTATTGTTGACCCCCCCGTCCGGTGCACATTGTTCCTTTCGATTGAAGTGCCCTTCCCGGGGCTCTCACCCTGTTTTTTTTATCAGGGGAAATCTTGAGGATCAAGCTGCGTCGTCGGCCCCCGGTTTACAAAAAAAATAAACGGCTACCGCCAGATATTTCCTCACACGTTTTTGAAGAATCGCGTTCTCGCTTGGGATTTCCTTGCAAGTTACCACCGGATCGCGGTTCCCGCTTGATACTTCCTCACAGTTTATTGAAGAATCGCGTTCTCTCTCTTTCTGTCTTCTTTCTCTCCTTTCGCAGCTGCCCCTCCCGTCCCTCCGTCCCTCCCTGCCCCCTCCTCCCCTCCCCCCCCTTAGCGTCATTGTCGTCGTCGTCGTCGTCATCCCTGGCCGCCCCCCTTGGGGCCCGCCTGCCGCCTGGAGCCCGGCACTCCGACCCTTCAACCAGCCAGGCCGATAATCCGTGCGACTGCCTCGCCGCCTGCCGAGGGCCAGCCTGTCGGCCCTTCAGCCCCCGCCCTCCTCCCTCTCCCTCCTCCCTTCCTCCCCCCTTCCCTCCTTCCCTCCCTTCCTCCTCCTCTTCCTCCTCCTCCTCCTTTTCTTCCTCCTCTTCCTCCTCCTCTCCTCCTCCTCCTCCTCCCTCCTCCTCCTCCTCCTCCTCCTCTTCCTCCTCCCCCTCCTCCTTTTCCTCCCCCTCCATCTCCCTCCTCCTCCTCCTTCCTCACCCTCTCTTCCTCCTCCTCCGCCTCCTCCTCCTCCTCCTCCTCCCCCTCCTCCTCCCCATCCTCCTCCTCCTCCCTCCTCTTCCTCCTCTCGTCGTGGTCGTCGTCGTCGCGGTGGGCCCGCTGTCTGTCCATCTTGGGGTCGGGTTGCCGCGGGTCGGCGCGTGCATCGCCAGCGTTGCCATTGGCCAGGCCGACGGTCCGCCGTTTGCCGGGGCCCGGTGCGCCGGCCTATGAGACGCGCGTGCTCCATTGGCCCAGGTTTCACTGCGGGCTTCAAATGAAGGCCGCCCTCGACGGGGCCCCAGGGGCGTTCCAGCAGGTTTTCAGGGCCTCCGGAACTGCTCGCTGGTCATCGGGGCCATTCCGAGGCCCCCCAGAGGTCATGGGAGGCTCTCGGGTGCCTTCCAATCCCCCCGCGCTTGGTTTCCGAAGCAGTCTCCGCTCGCATCCACCTGCCCGTATTTTTCAACGTTCTTCCCCAGTCTTCTTTACTCTTTCCCTTTATCTCCATTGTCATTTCGTTCGTACTCCATTATGCTATTCCTCAGTTTTTCGCACTCCGCCCACCCCTCCCCGGGCCGCCCCATCAGTCCGCATTTCTCCAAAATTATTCCTGGCCCCTCCTCCAGATTCTCCGTGCGCCCCCCGCTCCTCCGCACTCCTACCGGTTCCTCTTCCCCACTCCTTGCCGCCCCACCTCCTGATGCCTTCCCCTTGTCCATTCCATCCCAATCCACTCCACGTCCCGTGCCCCTCTCGACGCGGCTGCAGTTTTCAGTGCCCTTCCGCCCCACTCTCCCGACATCCCGCTTCCCTGCAGGGTTCCACGAAATTTGTTTCTGACACCAGTTCGCAGCTGTACGTCCCCCCGCGGAGGTATTCACGATCTGCCCTTTCAATGGGGTGGTGAGCGGCGCCTTTTATGGCGCGACCTATGGCGAAAGTTATTGTCAACCCGCGTTGGAGTGGATGGCGCAAGCCATGGCGCAAGCTGAATCGCCACTCGCAGCGCAAATCGTCGCCCCCCCTCCTTCTGGCCCCCCCCCCCCTCTCTTCTTCCGAACCCTTCGCCCACATTCCCCCCCCGTTATCGGTGGCCCTTTGTTTTCAAGGGTTTCACAAACCACGCGTGGCAGGGAATGGATATACTCCCCGAAAGGGGGCGCGATCGAAGACGAAGAGGGCGGGTATCCAGGGTTTGGGATATGCGTATTTAGTGGCACGCGAGCAAATAAGAGCAAACAGTCATTGTTGATTGTCCTGTTGTTGTTGTTGTTAAAAACTGGGGGCCAGGGGCACCGTTTGGTGCCACGTCATTTTCCATTTCTGTATAAACACAAAAACAGAATGCGAGCCCCAGGAGAAGCATTTTGACAAAGCACATGCAATTGCTACCGCAGGGGAGACAACAACACTTATCGTTAGCAATGAGACTTTACCAACAACAACAGCAGCAACAACAACAACCACAACAACGACGACGACGACGACGACACCAACAACACCAACAACAAAAACAGCAATAATGCTAGCAACCTGTTTCAGACTGTTCGCTCTGATTTGTTCGATTGCGATGCATCACTTATATCCCAGACCCTCGATACCAGACTTTTGGTCTTCGTTGTTAGGGATATATCTTTTTTACTTGCAACGTGTATTTCGTGCAGCCCCTAAGGCAGTGGAGGAGAGGACGGAGATGGAAGGAAGGACAATTGGGGAGGGAGGACGATGGAGCACGGGAGAGTAACAGGAAGGGGGCTAGGAGCAGAAATCACGTGGCAGAACCAGACGGGCTGATCGGGCGGGTAGACACTAACGGGCGAGTCGGGAAGGCAGGCCCAGTGGCCAGGTCGAGCAGGCGGGTTGCTGAAGCGTGCGTCCTGCGTGAATCGCGAGAAAAGCTCAATCGATAGCTCGACTCCCAAGTAAATCGTCAGGACAATCCACAGCGAGAGCGTGATTCCTGAGTGTCGAGGGCGCGACGTGTGAATAAATTGCGAGGAAGTCCCATGCGAGAGCGCGATGTTTGCATAACTTGTACGGAAGTCCCGCGCGAGAGCGCAATGTTTCAATACACTATGGGGAAGTATCAGGCGGGAGCCGTTGTTGTTGGAACTCGGGGGCCACGGGCGCAAACTGAAACTCCAGATTTTCGGCGGAAAAAAAAAGGTATGCAGCGAATTCCTCCCTTCGTCCAGTTTTTCGCCTTGTCTGCCCCCAGTTCGATTCCTTACCCACTGGATGGTGGGACCCCCGGGATGCGCGGGCAGGGGAAAGTCGGCACATATGGGGGGGGGGGAGGGGGGGCGCCTTCTCTGTGTCGGAAGTTTGTGAGGTGGGGCTAGTAGGCCGCCAGGCTGCAGACCTGACCGGGCGCCGATCTGGCGCAGGTTGTGGCGGCTGCCCGGCCGCTTGGCCGAGAGTTCTCTTCCTCTGCCAGCCAGCGCCGTGGTCGGCGCTGGCCGACAAGCATCTCAAGGGCCCGCGGGGCGCTCTAGGCTCAGGACGGCTTCGGCTCGGGGCCACGCCCCTGCCTCCGACGGGTAGGGCCAGTGGCGCCTGGCAGCCGGGTGGTCGTTCGGACGGCCACTGCTCCGCGAGGAGGGGACATCCCACGCATCATTCCCTGCGGCGCTCCGGAGAAGAAGCGCCCCGCCACTGCGCCGCGCTGTGGCGCCGCGCCGTCACCTCGCGGCGATCCAGGGAACCACCCCGAGGAGGGAGCCGAAACGCGTCGAGCGACGCCGTCCCGCACATCGACTCTCGGGCACAAGTGTCATGTTCAACGAGGCAGGGGCAGCGGTGGCTCGCCAGAGCTTCAATACGTTTTCTCTTTTCATATTCGCCCCTTGCGCACTCCGAGCCCCTTCTCCCTCTTGCCTGTTTCCCTCGCCCCCTCTCTTCCTTTCCGCAGCATTTGTTCCTCTGTGTATTGTTTGTCTCTGACCGCTCTAGACGGCCTGGTGTCCCCGCTTTTTCATGCACCCCTCAAGACAGACCCGACATGGTGCACAAGCGCTCCTCGAGAGCCAAGCGCGCGACGCTGGAGAATGTGGATGATGATGGTGATGATGATGATGCTGGTGCTGATGCTGATGATGATGATGATGATGATGATGATGATGATGATGATGGTGGTGGTGGTGGTGATGATGATGATGATGATGATGATGATGATGATGATGATGGTGGGGAGAAGGAGGAGGAGGAAGAGGAGGAGGAGGAGGAGGAGGAGGATACCTCCACCTGCGAACTCTCATTGATCCTCCCTCTCCCATCCTCCTCCTCCTCCCCATCCTCCTCAACCTTGGCACTCATCAGCATCAGCATCATCATCAGAATCATCATCATCATCATCAACAGCATCAGTATCATCATCATCATCATCATCATCATCATCATCATCATCATCAGCATCAGCATCATCATCATCATCATCATCATCATCATCACCAGCTCCATCACCATCACCACCAACATCACCATCATCATGTTCATCATCCTCATCATTTCGTCATCGTCTGTATCATCTCTTTTCACGGTTTCCTCTGACCCGCCGAGCGTTACGATACCTTCGGTGTTTCCTCTTCCTCCTCCCTCTTGCCGTCTATTCCTCCTTCCTGCCCCCCTCCCACCGTGCACTGGCTCCTGGACGCCTCTGTTATCCCCCTCTCCTGCCCTATTCCTGGCAGTGGGGGGTGGGGGGGGAAATCTTGAAATACGTGCATGTGTCATGTTCTTTGCTTGCGCGCCGCACTCCCCAGCCCGCACACTAAGCCACACCGTGCCGCCCATCAAACGCGCTGGCATCGATCGAAGCCGATGATCCCCGATCATTTGCGCCCAGCCCGCTCCACGCCAGGCTCCAGTACATAGTTCATTTGATGGCGCGCGCGCGCGAAGCGCGTGCGATGGTTCTAGTGGAAGTGTGGAATACGTGAGTGCGTGATAATATCCATACGCAAGTGTAGATGTATGCTTTCGTGCATGTGCGACTGTAACTGTGTGTCAATGTTGTGCAGTGTAATCACCTCCCCCACATGCTACAACAAGGGCAGGCGTCTGGACTACCGAGGCGACTTTCCGAAGGCGGACGCTGCACAGCATGTCGAAATTCATGGTGAACGCAATGTCTGCCCATCGGGCGTTAATTTCGGCGCACGGCACTTCTCGTACTTCTCACGTGCGGTGGGCGGTAACGACCTTCGACTTCCTGCCGTTTATAAATGTGCTCGATGTTGTCGTTCACGAGCGGCTTTCCACGCCATTGCTCGCTGGAACTTCCGCTCCCGCACCCACGCGAGGGATGCGCCGCGTGCAACGCTTGAGGACGTGGCCGAGTGCATATGGGAGCTCGATGGCCACGATGTGCAGTTGGAGCTCCAGCAGGCGCCGCGCGGCCTCAATCAACCTTGACTAACGGACTAGCAGATAAAATGTGCGCTTGATTTCGGGATTGCGTACCCATACAGGTTGCCTGGGAAACCGATCTTCCTAGACCTCGGGAAGCGGTGGATATGGACATATTGGGCCTCCCTGGGGCTTGAATCTATCTATACCCACCGCCCCTTGGACGAACCGACCGATTCAGATTCGGCCATCGAGTGCGCAGCCGATGGCACAATCTGGAGCAGGCAGCTCGATTCGTGGCCGCGAAGGGCGCATCCCACGGCGCCCCCCCTTACCAGACCACTTCAAGTTCGGCCGCCGAAAGCTCATTGGAAGTTCGGCCGCCGAATGCTCAGCCTATGGCGCAGCCATCGGCTGGCAGTTTCGGGTGCGGCCGCCGAGTCCGCCACTTTGGCGCAACTCCAAGCAGGCCGTGTTGTGTTCGGTCGCCGAGGGGGCAGCCAGTGGCCCTCCCAGTGGCAGGCCGTTTCGTGTTCTGCCGCCGTGGGCGCAGCCCAGCTCATAGCAGGACGGTTCCACCGACCACACGAGTTGTGGCGACAGCAGCCGCAGATTGATACGTGCTCGGCCGCAGAGCGCGCAACCCGTAGCACAACAATTGACTGGCAGTTGTATGTCCTTCTGCCGAGGTCGTAATTGACGGCGCAATCGATAGGAGGCAGTTCTACGTTCGGCCGACGAGGGCTCGACCAGTGACACAGCCAACAGGAGGTCGCTACAGTTCCAGGAGCCGATGTCGCAATTTGCAGCGCCACCACCAGCAGGTTTTTGTAGGTTCGGCAGTGGCGTGCGCAACTTGCATGGCGCATCCCAGGGACGAAGAAGCCCGTGGGGCAAGCTACGGCGCAATTCGTGGCGCAGCCTGTGGGAGCAAGCTGTGGCGCAATCCGTGGATGCCGCACTTGGTGGTGCAGCCCAGGAATGGCGCAACCGATAGCGCAACCCATGGCGCAGTCTACGGCGCAACAACCCACTGCGCAAGTTATCTCAGGAGGAGAAAAAACACACAGACACAATTAATCGTCGATTCCTCAGAAAGTATGGGCAAATATGGGAAGTGGGGGGGGAAGACAAAAACCCAGAAAATATGGGAAAATATGGGGAATAGTTTTATTTGTGTGTATTTATGTGTGTGTCCTGGGGCCCCTTCATTATCGCGCATCCGATGGATGGCGCAACCTTTGGCGCAGCCCACGGCTGACACCACCCGTGCCGCAACCCATGGGTAGCTCCGCCCCTGGCAGTTTCTACGGGGCTACGCCCGATTTGAGCTGGCCGTTTGGCCCGGGAGGCGAGTCGTCTTGTGGCCCTTACTGCGCAAATATGTTTCGATATCTGAATTGGGCGCGATGTCATTGATCAACACCATGCCAGACGGCGGGTCCTCCAAGGAATGCTCCGTCCGGGCGCTAGATCACCGCGCCGCCTTCCAAGAACTGTACCTGCCCCTCAGAGGACCTACCCCGTCCCATTCAGCTGGTGTCCCCCACCGCTGGTCGATGCCCTGATCGACCCAGGAAGTCAAGGCTTACTTGGTCAGAAGGCAGCGTTTTCTTGCGTGCCTCGTGGGGTGGAACGGCGGAGGCGAGGAAGAAAGTCGCAAAGCCGATGCGAGGCCGAAGCCAGGCCCGTCCAACGTGCTCGAATTTCTTTCCCTAGCCAGGCTGGCTCAAAGGCATCATGGCCCTGTATTCGGTTGCTCGGGACTTGCTCTAAACAGGTTGCGGACGCCAGTGATGGGGGCAGCGCCTGACAGGCGCTGGACCTTCGAAGGCGCCGAAGCTGCCCCCTCCGCCGCGCACACCGAGGGCCAGCCAGCGCAACCGAAGGCTTGCTCGACCCCGCCCCGTCTCGCCGAGGGCGGACGACAGGAGCGCCAGGGCGAGCTGCAGGACGCGCAGGTGCTGCACCACGACGACGAGGGGACCCGTCGCGAGCAGAGCCCGGAGGCGCCCTGCAGCGGGCCCCCGGAGGCGGCGCAGCAGCCCGTGCCCGCGCCGCGCCGGGGCGAGCCCTTCGAGTGCGCGGGCCTGCTCGGGGGCTGCGGCCTCCCAGGGGCGTGCTGCGCCGGGGCCGCGCCGCAGCGGCGGGCGGCGGCGTGCGAGGTCCGCGTGGACGCCGCCGGCCCGGCCAGGGGCCCCGTGACGGAGGACTACGACGAAGGCATCTACACACCACCACCGTGCCAGGCCAGGGCCGTCCTGGGCCCCAGGATGGTGTATAGACCCTCCTGGCCTCGGCCAGGATGGCGTATACACCATCCCAGGGCCCAGGATGGCCCTGGCCTGGCACGGGGGTGGTGTATAGATGCTTTCTGCGAAGAGGACCTAACGACCAGTCGAGCCCGAGTACGTGCAGAGGGCTGCCCTCCGAGCGCCAGGTTCGGTGGAGGCGGAGGTCCACGCCCTGCGCCGGGCAGGCGCGGCCAGCCTGGAGGCCTGTGCTGGAGGCCAGGTCGGCCGGGCCCCCGTCGGAGCAGAGCACACTCTCATCAACACCTCGTGGTCTATCGGCGGTGCTCGTGAGACGAGCGCAGCTGTCAGGCTCGTTTCGCGCCTTGCGGACCCTGTCGCCCGAGGCCCTGTCCGGGGGGAGCGGGAGCCCGCGGGGCGGGAGCGCCCACCAGCCGGAGGACACGGGCACGAGCAAAGGCTTTCGAGCTCCGTCGCAGACCTTTCTCAGAGCGCGCATGGGCCCAGGCATGCTCGTGTCCCCACCAGCCAAGAAGGGGTGTGTGTGGGGGGGGGGGGGGTGGGGGGGCGTTTTTCTCGGCCTCGTGGGGCCCCCGCCGGGCCCCAGGACCGTCAAACAGCGATCCGTGATGAAAAAACCGGTCTTGGGGAGAACGGGACTTGCAGGGGCCTCGGATCGAAAGAGTGGTAGGCTGCATGTCTGGGGGCCCTTGGCGGCGCCGCCCCTAGCGCGCCAGGGAGGGGTGTGTGTGGAGGGGGCCCTGGGAAAAACCGCGCGAAGCTCCGAGAGTCCATGTCTGCGCCAGCTGTTTCTTCTTCTGACCCTCGGAGGAGGAACACCGCACAAACATAAACGTCTGGCGCTCCGCGCGGATTTCTTTGATCCGCGCTGGGCCCCCCGGCGGCGCCTGCGGCGCCGCCCCTGGCGCGCTCCGCGCGCCAGGCAGGGGGGTCCAGCGCGGATCCCAGAGATCCGCGCGGACCTCCAAAAACGTATGTTTGCGCGGCTTTTCGCTCCTCTAGACCCATGCCGCAGCCAAAGGTGAGCTGGAGTGCCACCGAGGTGGCCAGCACGAGGGCCAGCACGGGCGCGGTCAGCGACCCCGAGGAGTTGCTCCTCCTGGCGTCCGAGGCCTCGCTGGAGGAGCTCGAGAGGCACGCGGCAGGCCTGGGCGATGGCGCAGGCAGCTGCGCCTGGCCCGAGAGGGTTTTGATCCAGGACGAGGCGTGGCCCGGGCGGGAGGTGGGCAGCGTAGAGGACGCTGCCGTCCACCAGGTGTGCGGCATCTTCGGCGTCCCGTTCTCGTGGCCCACGCTCAGAGAGTGCGCGTGCCGGGGCGGCTGACGGCCGCCTGGCGCACACGCCTTCTGCGGGCCCGTGCGTGCTCGCCGCTGCTGCGCCTCCAGGTGTGTGCGACCCTCTTCGCGGCTTTAGTGAGGCTGCGCTCGAGCGGCACACGAGGCGATCGCAGTGAGGCGTCAGAGCGAATTGCCAGAGACTGTGAGACTTCACTGGTCCATGCTGTTTATTCTTTGCTGGGTGCATCGAGCTCCATCTTCAGCCATCTCGCCTAATTGAAATACGGACGCGCACCAAATGGGGGCTCTGGCAGAGAGCTATTCGGATGCGTTGCCGCGCATGCCCGCCGAGTTGTGGCAAGGTTTGGCTCTGCGTGGCTGTTGCGTCGCCTCTTTGGGAGCCTGGATAGTTTTGTCTTGGGTTTTGGAAGACCTTTTGAAGCTTCAGGGAGTCTGGGACCGTCTTGGGGGCTCATGCAACCATGGTGTCCTAGAGCTTTTCTTGTATGGGAGTGCCGTGGGGCCGTCTTGGCTATGTCTTGGGCAGTCTCGGGGGAGTTTGGGGCCGTATTCAAACTATACTGGGCGGGTGCTGGGCTGTACCGTGGCCTGCTGGGCGAGAGTGGTGGTTGTCCAGGAATGCATAGGGGACTTGTCGGGGGACTCAGATATCCGACGATCTGATGTTCCTCATCTACCAGGTGCGGTGTTCTTGTCAGTAGTGTGACGCTTCCGGCTCCTTCTCTCCCGCCTCCTCCCCCTCGTTCATACTCAGATTCACTAGTACACAGGCCCTTGTCACTCAGTTCCGCTCAGACTCAGTCAAGGCATACTCAGACTCATACACAAGCGACTCACAGTATGATCATTCACATCCAGACTCATGCATACTCAGACTCACACTCAGGCCGATCCGCATTGTGTCACTCATAGCATACTCGCTCCTTAGACTCAACCTCACCCGTAATCACCGAACTGAAGCAGGCATAGCA
>CAUYUJ010010643.1:0-27298 GCA_963575745.1 Prorocentrum cordatum
TAGTATTATTATTATTATTATTATTATTATTATTATTATTATTATTATTATTATTATTATTATTATTATTATTATTATTATTATTATTATTATTGTTATTATTATTATTGTTATTCTTATTATTATTATTCTTATTATTCTTCTTATTAGTATTCTTATGTTTCTTATTATTCTTAGTCTTATTATTCTTCTTAGTATTATTCTTATTATTCTTATTAGTATTATTATTCTTCTTATTATTATTCTTATTCTTCTGTTTCTTCTTATTATTATTCTTATTATTATTATTCTTCTTATTATTATTATTATTCTGCTTTTTCTTCTTCTTCTTCTTCCTCCTCCTCCTCCTCCTCCTCCTCCTCCTCCTCCTCGCCTCCTCCTCCTCCTCCCCTCCTCCTCAATATCCTCCTCTTCTTCACCTCCACCACCACCACCACCATCTCCTGCTGTTTCTCCTTTTCCCCCTCCTCCTCTTCTGCCTCCTTCTCCTCCTCTTCCTCCTCATCGCCATCGTCCTTGTCGTTGCACGTGCTGGCGCGATTCGCAGCACAATTCATGTGGAGTGTGCCGCGAGATTGTTGGCCCATCTGCACGAGCTGCACGGTGGCGTGGCCCGAAAGAGCGCTTCTCAAGCGGAGCGGGACCAGAGTGCAGCTGGGCAGGTGAAAACAGCGGTTAGCGATTCGATATTTGCAAGTCTCGCCTTTTTTTAATGGGGTCTGGTCCGCATGCGGGAGTTGTGACTGGTATGGCCGCTTTTTGCAAAGATGAGCGTTTCTAGCTCGACAAGCTGTGGGACGCAGGCGCACACGACTCTGTAGATAAAGCGCCCATCGGCAAGTGTTTCGCCAAGCCACTCTTGAGCGCCAGGCTGCGTCGCTCGTAGAAAAGCAACCGATCGCGTGAGACACCCCCCTTTCAACAAAGATCTTGGCGAAAAACCCAACCACATGAAGTTATGAATAACGCGTTGTGGTTGCTGCTTCCGGTGGGGCACGCAACGCGTGATGTGGAGTTCCCTGTGGGGCCCCGACGCGTTGTAGTGGGTTGTGGCGACGCATGCGGGCGGTGCCACAGGGACCTTCGGTGGAGCCCCCAGATGGGGCCACGAAGCGCTGTACTGGGTGTGGCGGACGCATGCGGGCGGTCCCACTGGGACCATCGCTGGAGTTTCCTATGAGGACGCGAAGCGCTGTACTGGGTGGGGCGGGGACGCAGCGGTGCCACTGGGGCCTTCGGTGGAGCTCCCTATGGGGCCACGAAACTTGGAGGGGGGGCGCATGCGGGCGGCACCACTGGAACCTTCAGTGGAGCTCTCTATGGGGCCACGAAACGCTGTACTGGGTGTCGCGGACCGGTCCCACTGGGACCTTCGCTGGAGCTCCGTGCGGGGTCGCGAAGCGCTGTACTGGGTGGGGGGGGCAGCGGTGCCACTGGGGCCTTCGGTGGAGCTCCCTATGGGGCCACGAAACTTGGAGGGGGGGACGCATGCGGGCGGCACCACTGGGACCTTCAGTGGAACTCTCTATGGGGCCACGAAACGCTGTACTGGGCGTGGCGGTCGCATTCGGGCGGTCCCACTGGGACCTTCGGTGGAGCCCCCTATTGCGTCGCGAACGCTGTACTGGGTGCGGCGGACGCACGCGGGCGGCCACGCAGGGACCTTCGGTGGAGCCCCCTACGGGGCCACGAAACGTTGCAGTGGTTGGGGGGGCGCATGCCGGCGGTCACACTGGGACATTCGCTGGAGCTCCCTATGGGGTCACGAAACGCTGCACTGGCTGTGGCGGACGCATGCGGGAAGTCCCACTGGGACCTTTAGCGGGTGAGGCGGGCGCACGCGGGCGGTCCAACTGGGACCTTCGGTGGATTTCCCTGTGGGGCCGCGACACGTGTGAGTGGTGTGCAGAAAGAGGATGGAGGCCGATATGGCGGCTATGACGACGATGCTGATAATCATGATGATGGTGATGATGATGATGATGGCGATGATGATGGTTTCCCCCCAGGCTCGGCGAAGCCAATCACAACACGAATATCAAGAACAACGGCCAACCAGCAAGTGGATGGACCGACAGGCGTTGCGGTGGGCGAAACCAGCGCAAGACAACGGGCGCAAACGCAGTCGAACCAACTCATGCAATCGCAGGTTGGGCGCCAAGGGCGACATGTAGCCTGAAGCCAGCCAGAGCCAGCAAGCAGGCAGGCAGGAGGGAGGGGAGGCGAAGAGGAAAAGGGGGCGATCGATCGATCGCAGCTGCTAGGCTAGCCACCCAGGGGACAGGTGGGCGGCCAGGAGAAGCAGCAAGCGGGGCGGCACACGGAGCCTCGACCATCATCGAGAACCTCGCGCGCGCGGGTACAAAGAAAACGAGAGCGGGCGTGCCCGTGCCCAGCACCGGTAGCTGGGCGACCCTTCTGGCGGGCTCGCGGAGCCCGCTGGAACCCTGCCCCGAGAGAGCGCGGAAGGGGCGGGCAGCGGAGAGCCTCTCCACCAGGTCGGAACATGCAACAGGAGCAAGAGAGGCGAGAGAGGTGAAAGAGGCGAGAGAACCGACAGAGGCGGGCGGCCCAGGATAAAATTTCATACCATGAGCTCAAGGAAACGTGAAACGGCCGAAAAACAACACTAAAACTCACAAACCAACAGCCAGGGCACGGGCCGAGAGGAGCAAGAGAGGCGAGAGAGCAGACGGCGGCGGCCCCACGACGGCGGCAGCCAGCGGCAGCAGCAGGACAGAAGCGACGGCAGCAAGGAAGGAGAGAGAACAAACAAGGCCCACAAAACGCCCCTAGGAGACCATCATCTCTGCACATAGGAGCCTCGCCATGCGGAACAGCCAACCAACCCATCCTCCGATGGCTCTTACGGCCGCACGAACGGGAGGGCGCCGTTGCATCAGGAGCCACAAACGGACCTCAAAGATCAACGCAGACGGGCCCCCCCCCTGGCACGGCAGCGGCTCTCAGTTGCGAGCGGGTGCGGACGAAACACTCAAGCAACGCGCACAGTGCCAAGTCCCTGGGCTCGTCGAACGCCCGACCGTCTACACAGCAGAGAACTGGGAGCGGGTCGGCGAATCCGAGCGAGAAAAGGGCTGCGGCCCAAGACGAAAGGAGCTCCAGGACTTTCGGGCAGCGCAGGTAGTGGCACTGGCATCTGCGGCTCCCAGGCAACCAGAAGCACGGGGTTTTGGTCGGGCGTGACAACGGGCCGACGTCGAAAGTCCCGACAAAGAACCCGAAGGACGGCGACCACTAAAAACATCGAAACCGAATTACAGACAGCGCGCATACGTCCAGCGAAAGGGGGGAACCAAACAGAGGCAGGCGAGGGGAGGGGCACCCACTCCAGAACACGTCGCTCGACGTCGTCTCGAAGAGGGTCGGGCCCATCGTCTGCGCGGAGAGATGACGCCAACTTCGCCTGGGAGACCAAGAGAAGGCGCCGTTGGGTGAATCGCCCGAGCCCGAGGGAGATGCCTGGCATAGTTCTCGGCTATAAACGACAGGAGTGAGTTTGCGAACCACCCGCGAGATAGCCAAAACGGATGCAAATCGTTGGAGTTATGCACAATCCCGTCTAGACGCCTCTGGTACCGACTCCATGCCTCCGGGTCCTGTGCTTTTCTGAACGCTGCAGCATGGGAAACATGGGACAGAGCCATAAATTGAGCGTTGCACCCTGCATGCATGAGAGATTTCATGATTCCTGCAGTGAAACTGCACCTCGGTCCAGCATGAAAGATCTGAAAAGCCCGTTCTTCCGTCTGCAGCAGTTGGGGGGTCGGCCTGTGAAAATGCAAAACATAGCCCAACACTGAAACAGCCCGAACATTGTAGGCAACAGTAGACTCAGCTAGCCCAGCACCCACCAAACGGATCTTGAAGACTCGGCGGAAGAATGCATCCTGCTGCGTGGGAAACGCGCGGGGGCGAGCACCGGGCCCCACACCAATCCCAAGGTACCTGCACTGCATGGCTACAGAGAAACGCTCGCAGCCTAGTCCCAGAGGTAGGAGGAACTGAGAGAAATTCTGAACTTGCTTCGGGCAGACCACTCGGATAATGCATTTCCCAAGGTGCAACTCAAGCCCGATAGCCCCAGCTAGAAGACAGAGCTTATCAAAGAGCGGAGACAAATCAGTAAAGATATTGGCCAGCCAGAACCTCAAGTCGTCGGCATAACCTGAGAGCCCGAAACCTAAGGGGCCTGTGAAGCGGCTTGTGGCATTCAGCCAACGACACACTGGGTCGAGGGAGAGGGCAAATAGGAGCATCGATGCAGGGCACCCCTGGCGAACGCCGCGCCCAGCCGAGAACCGGGCAAACACGGCACCGCAGAAGTGGACCAGAGCGGCGTTATCCTCATATAGGTTTGAAAGGAATTTCACGGCCCACCTCGGAATACACATCTCACTAAGCACTAAGGACAAAGAGCAACCATTGGATCATCAAAATCGAGAAAGCGGCGCGAAAATAAGAGCCGCGCTGCTTTGCCCTGCCCCTCAAGGCGCGCGCAGACTCATCTTCTTCACACTCAATGATGTGATCCAATATCGAGCAAACAGAGACACCACCAGTCTGACTGTCCAAGATAGAGCGCTGACCCAGCAGAGAGAGAGGCCGAGCAATAGTCGAGATGGCCAACTTGCAGTCCGTGGAACCCATAGAGAGCGGACGAGTACTGGATGGCTTTCTAGCGGGCACCGCCGATGCATCTGCGGGGCGATCCCCATTTGGCCAGGAAGACCATGAGCATCCGATGGAAGTTGGCAGGAAGGGGTTCATCAGGATGATCGATGCAATGCCGATAGAACAGGTGAGGATCCCCCTGGGCTTCTGCAATCTTCCAGCAGCTATATAGCACCCCATCAACACCGGGCATAGAACCCCCCCGTGGCTTTCACCAAAGCAGCAAACGCTTCTTGATCCAGGATCCACTCCAGGTCAGGGTAGACGCCCGAAGCCATCTGACTGAACGGTAACAGGGAGTCCCAGAGAGAGAGCGATCGGGTTCGACTGAAGCAAACACTCCACCCCAATGACGCGCAAGCTCATGCCCTGCACAAAGAACACCAGTGTGCCCATGCAGAATATTACCAAGACGGACAGCGGGGTTCAATGAGCACCAGCGTTCGCGATTACGCTGCACACGCGCACGCCGTCGCTGCAACTCATGCTCAGGGACAGAGGTGGCCTGCTCAATCGCAATGTCTCCATCATCCAAGAGAGCGCCGTTTAGAGAAGCAGTGCGCGCGAAGAGGCCCGCATCGCCCACCAGAGCGCACGCGCCAACATCCGAGAAGTCAGAGAGAGCCGGGCAAGCACGCACAGCGCGGACAAGAAGATCGCGAGACGAAGGGTACGCTCGAAACGAACGAAGAGCCGACACACTCCAGTGAAGAAATTCGTGGGCCGTAGTGGCCTCATTGCATCGCAAGACTTTCCGAAACTCGAAGTGGGCCTCTTGCATCGCCACCTTGGTAGCTTCCAACTGATCCTTGGGCCCTAGATTGACGTCTACCTCTGCAAGCCTGTCAGCCAGGACAGACTGGCACTCAGGAGTGCGAGGGGCCCAGGCACGGATCGGGGGTGGCCCAGGGCCAGGTCGAGGCTTGGGAGCAACCGCGGCAACGACAGGAACGCGGTCCGAAGGATTCTCAAGGTTGGAAGGCACACCGATAGTAGAACCAGCGATCGCGAAAGCAATCAAGACAGACGGGCGCGCACTGATGTAGAACCGACCCAACCGAGCGGCCCCCACGATCTGCGTCACCTGGCAAGCCCGACGAGTATCAAGAGGCTGGCGCAATTCTGCAAGCGCACCACAGCACTGTTTCCACTCCCCAGTGTGGGCAGTGCCCCCACGATTGCAGGTGCCCGACTGAACCTGAAAGCGACCCTCGTCACTGAACACAAATTTGAAGTCCCCGAGGATCAGATTCGCGGCGACAGAGGCAAAGAGGAGCGTCAACTGCAGACGGATCAACTGCTGGCGATAGAGGCCGACGCCGGCATCAACGCTCGGCAGGTGGACCACCGCAATCCTAAGGGCCCCTGAGGAGCCCCAGCCCAGGACAAAATATACCTTCCCAGGAACCACAACTTGATGGTGGAAATTGGTGAAACACCCAGCAACACGCTTCTGCATGCACAACAGGACCCCATGACCAGGAGTGTTCAGCGGGCGCGGGTTGAAGAAGAAACGGTGCTTGGGGATATTTTTCTGTAAACTGACAAGGTCCCACTCATGGCAGTGAGATTCCTGGATGCGTCTGGTAAGACCAGAGAAAAGCTTCCAACGCCAGCAAGACCGATGCCGCATGCTGGAGACGCTGCCGAATAACCCCCTGGAACTCCACGCCACCACAGACACCGATTTTGCAGGCAAGAACGGAACGAGAGGCGATCTCGACAGTGATGCTACCCTCTCGCTCAGGCACTGCTGTTGGCGAGTCTGATGCCACCATGTCACTAAAGACACACATCTTCGAAAACCTCATCCACAATCTCCCGCGGCTTCGGTTCCTCAATCTTCAGGGCCTTGAACGTGCACGGAAACGAAATGACTTTAGGCTTCGTGGTAACGACACCTGGCATCTCGACCTGGAAGAGTTGGTGGGTCGCACCTGTCTGTTCACTTTCACAAAATATGAACCCGTTCTGAGGACTGGGACGGAGATCCCACTCATGGTTGGTGGGAGGTTCGAGGAGCTTCCTGATCCTACCGACGAAACGGAACTGCACGCTGGTAGCCTGATCTCTGAGCGGCTTCAGACGGAGCAAGACCTGACCGCGATGGGGTGTCGAAACCGAAGCCGTCGGGGAAGTTCTTCCGAAAGCATCCGAGCGTTCCCTGGACGCCCGACACCGAGGAAAAGGCAATAATCACCTTCTTCGCGAAACTCTCAGGACTGACCATCATCTGCTGCTGGACTTCATCTGCCGCACAAGATGAGAGAATCCCATTACCTGCCTATTCAAGAATCTTCTTACTAAACTCATCCTTGAAATCAACCAAGACCGCTTTGAACTGGTCCGCCCCCGAGGCAACCTGAGAAGTCCTGGACAAACTCGAAGCACCGCCCACCGAACGAGCCTTCCTACGACCTGGAGCAAAGCCCTCACACTCATCACTGTTCAAGCTTCCACCGCTGCCTACATCACGACGGAGCTCAGCCAAGAGACGGCCATTATCCCCTCCCCCCCCTCCCCCCCCCCCCCCCCCCCCCCACCCCCCATTCTTTCTGCACTGCTGCAATCTCCTGCTGAACCGACTTCATAAGAAGACCCAACTCCGAGAATTGTGCACTGAGCTGGGCAAGGAGAGTCGCGTGGCCCTCCAGGGCCTTCGCCTGCGCCTTCTGGCCATCTTTGAGCCCGAGCATTCCGTTGACGAACATATCCACCTGAGTAGTCAGACCCTTCACATGAGCGGCCACGTCGCCCTCTGGCATCGCGGCGAGGATCGATCTGTCCGAGGAGTGGCCCAGCAGGCAGCAAGCAAGCCAAACCAGCCTGAGTCAGGCAACGGACAGACCAAGCGAATCCCTGATTCGCCGTGTTACTTTAGCTTCACAGGGTTTCACTTGAGCCGCAATGGCTACGGACTCGGGCCAAAGTGGCTACGGCGGAGGATGATGATGCTGATGATGGCGATGCTGATGATGAATTATGCTGGCCGGAAGGAGGAGGGGGAGGAGGAAGGAGGAGAACGCGGGGCGCTGTCTCGCCAAAACGAAGACCCAGCGCCACAAGATGGTTGGGAATGAATCCCGACGTTTTCAAGACTGTCCTCATACTCTTCTTCAGAACACGACAACCTCGCTCAAAGCATCCTCTCGCACTTCGTGCAGGAGCTTCTTTTTAAACTGCGATCACAGGGCGTGGAACACCCTCGTGCGCTACACACATCGCAAGGTGTGGCAACCACATCTGCGCTCGATTGCGATCCCACTGTTGCACCTCCTTCCCAACAGCCTTCTCTGGTGATGCTCATTATCCTCCGTCTCCCTTGCCATGAGTTTCCCCATCTTTCCTCGGCCTCCTCCTCCTCCCCGGACCCGACTTCACGCCCCCCTTCGCGTCCGCGCGCTTCGACGCTTGCGCGCTGCAGCTCTTTGTGCGGGCGGGCGCGCACGTGACAATTGTGTGAAAATGTAGTGTGTGTGCATATGTATACATACACACATATACATATATATATATATATGTATATGTGTGTCACGCTCAGCGTTGGATAGAGGCCCCTCATCAGATCCCGCGTCCTGGACGGCATGGGCGTGCCAAGTCGAGGTGCCATCTCCTAGGGGCAAGCCTGCAGCACAGTGCGCCAGACGAAGGGGGGGGGGGGCCCACGGGAAGGAGACGGGAGGACCGAGCAGTGGACAGGTGGTCAGGCGGGGGCAGTAAAAAAGAGGCAGCACTCAGGCGGCGAGCATCCCCCCCCCCCACCAAACACACACACACCACGACACCACACCCCACACCCCACCCGCCCACGCCCACCCACTGCCACCCGCCCACCTTCTCCCTACCTCCCCCCCCCCACCTCGACCCCCTCCCTCCCTCCCCCCCCCCTCCCCCTCCTCCCCCCATCGCGCCCACCCTCTCCCCCCTCCCCTGCCCCCCCCCCCCCCCCCCCGTCGCCCCCTGACCCCCAACTTCTTCCTGAATTCAGCCTTCCACCCACCCTCCATGCGGAGGAGCAGGTTGGAGTCGGGGCAAGGCGGGGGAGCATCTCGGCGGGCGCTCCGACTCTCTCACGCTCCCTCCATCCCTCCCTCCCTCCCTCCCTCCCTCCCCCCCTCACCGTTCCCCCCCTCACTCCCCTCGTCTCTCTACTCTCTCTCTCTCTCTCTCTCTCTCCTCTCCTCCCTACTCAACTCTTCTCTCTCTCTCTATCTCTCTCCTCTCTCTCTCTCCTCTCTCTCTCTCCTGTCTAGTATCTCTCTCCCTCTCCTCATCTCTCGCTCACTCTCTTCTCTCTCGTCTCCTCTCTCTCTCCCACGCCTCTCTCGCTCTATCTCTCTCAAGTCTCGGCCTCATCTCTCTTTCTCTTTCTCTTTCTCTTTCTCTTTCTCTTTCTCTCTCTTTCTCTCTCTCTCTCTCTCTCTCTCTCTCTCTCTCTCTCTCTCTCTCTCTCTCTCTCGCACCCCACCGGCGCGAGCACGCCGCGTCGAGCGCGGCGGGCGCGAGCAGCCCGATCACGCAGGGGCGCGGCGCCTCACGCGCCGCGCCATCGGCGCGAGCACGCCGCGTCGCGCGCGGCGGGCGCGCGCAGCCCGATCACGCAGGGGCGCGGCGCCTCACGCGCCGTGCCCGAGCACCAGGGCGGCCCGCCCCAGCAGGCCGCAGACGGCCGCGCGCGGGCGCGCAGCCGAGAAGGCCCCAGGCCGCGGCCAGCAGCGAGCCCGCAGGCCGCGCCTGGGAGGCGGCCGCGCGCGGGGCGCGCGGCCGACGGGAGCCCGCGCGGCCAGCAAGCACGGCCCGCCAGCAGCGCGGGCAGCGGCGCCCAGGGGCCGCACGGCGTCGCGGCCGCCAGCCAGCAGGGCTGCCAGCGGGCGGCACTGCACCAGCCGCAGCACCCTCACGCCAGCGGCTTGCCCGTGTAGGGGTCCTTAGCGCAGAGCAGCCTCGTCAAGTACTGCCGCTTCTTCTTCTGGCCCGCCGTGGCCTGAGGTCCAGGCGGCAGTCGGCCCGCGCAGCCCGCCTTGAGGCCCTCGGCGCGGTCCGCACCTTCGATCCCGGCGAAGGCGCCGCACCTGCAGCAGAAAGCGTAGCCGCCAGCGGTGCGCAAGGCGTGGCCCAGCTGCGCCTCTGGCTTGGCCTCTTCGCCCCGCGGCTGCCTGCCTGGGGCCCCTCGCTGCGGGCCCCTGAACCTCGCTGGCGCCTGCCCCGCCGCAGCCCCTGCGCCGCTGCTGTCCAGGCCAGGCCCCGCTGCCGCCGCTGCTGCCAGAGCGCAGGCTGCTGCGAGCGGGAGGCCGCCAGGCCCGCGCCTCTCCGCGGCACTCCCGTCCGAGTCGCCCGCCGCGCCGTCGGGCCCCCAGGGCGCTGGGCCAGCGGCCACGCCGTCGCCGCCCTCGTCCCCCGCGTCCATCAGGTGCTGCGGCTGCATACCATGGATGGTCGCCTCCACGGCGGGGTCGCCGCCCAGGCTGGAGCCCTCGCTGGAGTCTGAGCCCTGCGACGCCGCCTCGACCCCCAGCCCTGGCGGCTGTCCGCCAGACCGCGCAGCGGCCGCCAGCGGCGGCGGGGGCAGGCCAGACGAGGCTGCATCAGGGTGCGGAGCAACGTCGTCATCGTCGCTGGCGTCGAGGCCCCGCTGCTGCGGCATCGGGAACTGCAGGTTGCGCCACGGCTGTCGCACTGCCAGGTAGCCGCCCAGCACCGAGAGGCCTTCGTCGGGCTGAACTGCCCCCCCAAGATGGCATGTGAATGCGGCTTCCTCTTCAAATCTGAAAGATGCAAATCGCACGCTCCATTTCACGACGCAGCGCCGGGGGGGCATTGAGCCCGCCTTTGCGCGGGCGCGAGCGCGAAGAGTCTGAGATGATCCTGAGAGGCTCCGGAGAAGCTCCCAAGGGGCTCCTCCGATGCTTCCGAGAGGCTGCTGAGGACGGCGCTGATCGCACCTCATGTAGCCGAATCCCACCTCCGAATCTCGCCTGCGGCGGCCGCGCTCCTGCTCCGAATCTTGCCCATCGACGTCCCGAATGGGGCTCCGAATCGCGCCGCGCAAGGGCTCCGAATCTTGCCCGTCGACGCCTCGGATGGTGCTCCGCACTGTTAAAAACAAGACCGAAGATAATTCACCCAACTTTCGCTAATGATTCGACCGATGTGAAACTGCCATTTTTCGGGGCAGCTTTCGGTGGCCTCGTCCGGTGGCATCTCGGGGGGCAAGCCCAGCGCGCGCGGGTGGCCTGTGTACTTGGGGCCCCGCGGACCCCGCGTCCAGATCCCTCGACTCAAGGGCGCAGATCTCCTTTGATTCTGGGGCCAGGGCCCACGGACTCCGCGGCGGGGCCCAGGCGAGTCGGGGCCCGACCATGTGCTGCGGCATCGCGAAGAGCGCCCAGCAACGCCAAAGAAACCGCGCGCAAGAACGACATCGAGCAAACAAATAAGCAACCCGGAACATAGCAAAATTCGCAGACGTTTCGCTTGGGGTCCTGTTCAGCCCGAGCCTTCGGGCCGCGGAAGCCCAGCACTCCTGGGCGGCTCCCGCACGCCCACAGGGCCAAGGCCAGGGATGGGCCCCGCGAAGCCAGGTGGGGCAGGGAGATTGGTCCCTCCCTCTCTCTCTCTCTCTCTCCCTGGCCGGTTTTGAGCTGTGTTCACCCGTAGGCTCGCCCTTGCGTGTTGTGCTCTGCTTGACTCCGTGCTGCGATTGCGAGTGCGGCCACGAGAACCGAATCGGAGAGGTACACCTTGTTCGCAACGCGGAGCCGGCGAAGCCCAGAGAGGGCACCCGCAAACCAAAAAGGACATTCGACCTCCCGTCGTGATTTTTTTGCCACGCTGAGAGGGAGCCTGGGGTTTAGTCGGGCGTGTCCTCCTACAGGGGGAATTTGAGCAAAAAAGTTAAAATACTTTCAACATGTTCCGAAAATTGTATAAAAAAAACCTTTCAAAATTCAAACATTAAAAAAAATCGTCCCCAGACTATGTGTTACTATTGTTTGATACTCCTCCCTTAGAGAGACACGCCCGACTTAAGCCTGGGAAGAGAGAGAAGGGGTCGGAAACACGCCAAATAGGGGGGGGGGGCCTTGAAGAGGGAGGTTTTAGCGCACGACGGCACGAGACATGTGCGCGGACGAGGGGGAAAACCAGGAGGAGAACAAGGAGGAGGGGGAGGAGGAGGAGGAATAGGAGGAATGGGGGAGGAGGAATAGGAAGAATAGGAGGTATAGGAGGAATAGGAGGAGGAGGAATAGGAGGAAAAAAAGGAGGAGGAGGAGGAGGAGGAGGAGGGGTGACTCCATGGCCCCGGCCATGAGATACATACAGACACCCCTAGCCCTCTCGAATCGGAGGACGGGGCGGGCATAGGGGAAAGGCGAGGTACGGAGTGAAATCTGATTTGCAACTCGCTTGACCCCCCCCCCCCCCGCAGGGCGGCTTCCTCGATACATTGGCGCCTCCGGCGCCAGGACGCATCGGAAAAACATGTACGCGGGGTAATTCGCTAAAACCCATCTTCGAACCCGCCATGTCGCCCGACCCGATTCCCAACCCCTATATTGTCAGGGGCAACGATAGTGGGGGACTGACCCAGGGGGGCATCAACCTGTAATCGGCGATACGTCGCCGATAGATCGGCGATAGTCCCCGATATCGAAACCGCACAGTTCTGGGCGGGGTGGTGAGCTATCGGGCCCCTATCGGCGATCAATGGGCGATTGGGGGTCGATGATAAGCCTACGGTCCAGAACTGTTGCTTAGCGTGTCGTGGCGAACCGTTGCTCCTGCAAGCAGATAGCGTGTTGCTCCTGTCCGCGGAGCGGGAGGCTGGGAAAGGCTCGGGATAATGACGCTCGGGGACCTTGAAGCGCTTAGCGTGTCGCACCGAACCGTGGTGGGCCAGAACTGGCGGCGCCAGACGCTAAGCAAAAGTTCCTCACCGCATCCCCCGATCTTGGACGCCCCCGAGAAGGTGGAGGGCCCGCTGCGCGAAAAGGCCACGACGCCCGAAGTCTAGCCGAGGTGAGCATAGCCGAGCCTAGAGCTGACCAGGACCGGCGCTGCTGGTTGGGTGGCGCCCACCGACCCTCCTTCGCCGCCTCCTCCTCATCATCATCATCATCTTTATCCTCATCCTCCGCATCCTCCCCTCCCTCCTCCTCCTCCTCCTCCTCCTCCTCCTCCTCCTCCTCCTCCTCCTCCTCCTCCTCCTCCCCCCTTCTCCACCTCCTCATCATCCTCATCATCATCATCATCATCCTCCTCCTCCTCCTCCTCCCCTCCTCCCCCTTCTCCTCCTCCTCCCCCTCCTCCTCCTCCTCCTCCTCCCTCCTCCTCCTCCTCCTCCTCCTCCTCCCTCCCTCCTCCTCCTCCTCCCTCCCCTACTCCTTCCCTCCTCCCCCTCCTCCTCCTCCTCCTCCTCCTCCCCTCCTCTCCTCCTCCTCCTCCTCCTCCTCCTCCTCCTTCCTCCTGCCCCTCCTCCTCCTTCCTCCCTTCCTCCTCCTCCTCCCTCCTCCAATTCCCTCCCTCCTCCTCCTCCTCCCTCCTCCTCCTCCTCCTCCTCCTCCTCCTCCTCCACAATTACTCAATATGAAAATACTGTCCCTCTTCCCCTGATGGCGTCCGGGTGATGGCCGCGCACCCTCCGCGTACTGTTTTTTACACACAGGATTCCCGGGAAATCCCGGGAAACGACTCTCGCTGAGGCGCTGGCGTCATTTTTTCCCAAAATGCTGATCTCGTTGAGGCGCCTGCCTCATTTCTGCTCCCGAATCGTTCCGAATCGTGCTCCCGCTGCAGCGTGGGCCTCATTTTCGGATCGGTGTTTGGCCTCCGTCGTTCAGGATGCCGTTCTCGCCCCAACGCGGGCCTTCTTCTCGCGCGCCCATCCGCCCGCCACCACCGCGCCGCACCGCCAACCACCAACACCACCACCACCACAACCACAACCAAGCACCAGCACCAGTAACCAACACACCACCACCAGCACCACCCCACCACCACCAGCACCACCACCACCCCATCACCATCCACCACCACCACCAACCACCACCACTACCACCACCACCACCACCAACCACCAGACAACCACGCACTACACTGTCACGCACTCACGCACGTGCACCCCCACCACTACGACTCACTACGCTTGCTACTATAGCCACATTCCGCTACTACACGCGTCCCCGCGATAGAGAACAATCAGCGGCATGTAAAGGGATGGGAGATGGAAGGGGTAGGAACGTCAGATATTACAGCAGCGCAACCTAGCCTTGTCCTTCCTCCCCCTCCTCCTCCTCCTCCCACGCCTCCTCCTTCCTCCCTCCTCCTCCTCCTCCTCCTCCTCACTTCTCCTCCTCCGCCCTAGGACAGAAGAACCCTACTCCCTCCTCCTCCTCCTCCCTCCTCCTCCTACTCGGTCCCCCCCCCCTCCTCCTCCCCGTTCTCCCTCCTCTTCTCCATCCTCCCCTACCCTCCTCCTCTTTACCTCCTCCTCGCCTCCTCTCCTCCTCCTCCTCCCCTCTTCCTCCTCCTCCTCCTCCTCCTCCGCCCCTCTCCTCCTCCTCCTCCGCCTCATTCGCCTCCGCCTCCCCGCCGCCGCCGCATCCGCCTGCTCCGCCATCCTCCGCCTCCTCCGCATCCTCCGCTTTCCTCCTCCCCTCCTTCATCCTCCTCCTCCTCCCTCATCCTTCTCTCCCCTCCTCCTCTTCTTCTCCCCCTCCTCCCTCCTCCTCCTCCTCCTCCTCCTCCCCTCCTCCTCCTCCTCCTCCTCCTCCTGTTCCCTCCCCTCCCCTTCCTCCTCCCCCCTTCCTCATAAACCCTGTCCTCCTTCCTCATCCGCCCCTACCTCCTCCTCTCCTCCTCCTCCATCCTCCTCCTCCTCCTCCTCCTCCTCGTCCTCCTCGTCCTCATTCCTGCTCGTCCGATTCCTCTCTTCTCCGCCTCCTTATCCTGATCGTCCAACCCCTTCGTCACATCCCCTTCTTCTCCTCATCATCCAGGCCCTCTTCCTCCTCGTCCTCATCCCCTTGCCCCTCCTCCTCCGCCTCCTCATCCTCCTCCGCCTCCACCTGTTCCTCTCTCCTCATCCTCCTCCTTTCCCTTCCTCCCTCCTCCTCCTCTCTCCTCCGCCTCCTCCTCCTCCCTCCTCCGCCTGCTCCTGCTCTCATCCTCCTCCTCCTCCTCCTCCTCCTCGCCTGCTCCTCCTCCTCCTCCTCCTCCACCTCCTCCTCCTCCTCCTCCTCCTCCTCCTCCCGCCTCCTCCTCCTCCTTCTCATCCTCCTCCTCCTCCTCCTCCTCCTCCTCCTCATCATCATCATCATCCTCATCCTCCTCATCGTCATCATCATCATCATCAGCATCATCATCATCATCATCATCATCAGCATCATCATCATCATCATCATCCTCATCTTCATCCTTCTCAGTTTCCTCCTCATCATCAGCATCGTTTTCTTCTTCGTCATCAGCATCAGCATCTGCATCATCAACATCAGCAGAATCGTCATCATCATCATCAGCAGAAGCATCAGCAGCATCATCATCAGCATCATCATCATCAGCAGCATTAACATCAACATCAACATCATCATCACCAGCATCATCATCATCATAAGCAGCAGCAGCAGCAGCATGAGCATCATCGACATCAGCATCAGCATCATCAGCATCAGCAGCATCAGCAGCATCAGCAGCATCAGCATGATTAACATTGACATCACCATCACCAGCAGCAGCATCATCAGCATCGTTAGCATCAGCGTCACCACCATCATCATCATCATCATCATCATCATCAGCAGCATCATCATCATCATCATCATCAGCAGCAGCAGCATCACCAGCATCATCATCGCGGCCGTCGTCCCCACCACAACCACCGTCATTAGCATCATCAATCACAGCAGCAACATCAGTATCTGCATCATCATCGCCACACCACCAACAACAGCACCATGATCGTCATCGACATCATCGTCAGATTCAGCATCATCATCATCATCAATAGCATCGTCAGCATCATCAGCAGCATCATCATGATCATCATCATCATCGTCGTCAGCAGCATCATCAACAGCATCGACATTACCATAATCACCATCATCATCAACAGCATCATCGTGGTCGTCGACCCCACCACAACCACTGTCATCAGCATCATCAACAACACCATCAGCATCATCAACAGCATCGTAAGCATCAGCTTCATCATCACCAGAGGCATCAGCATCATCAGCACCATCATGATCATCGTCATCATCACCAACAACATCGTCATTCTCGTCATCAGCATCATCATAATCCTCAGCATCATCATCAGCATCATCATCAGCATCATCATGATCAGCAACGTTATCATCACCATCAGCATCATCAGCATCATCATGATTAGCATCGTCATTTCCAGCATCACTATCATCAAGATCATTAACATCATCATCGTGGTCGTCGCCCCCACCACAACCACCGTCATCAGCATCATCAACCTCATCAGCAGCATCAGCAACATTAACCGCAGTAGCATCAGCATTATCTTCATCGTCATACGCCGTCTCCTCCACCTCATCCTCCTCATCATCAGAATCGTCGTCGTTATCATCATCACCACCACGACCACCACCACCATCACCATCACCATCACACTCGCCATCGCCATCGCCATTGCCGTCGCCGTTGACGTCGTCGCCGTCATCGTCATGATCATCTCCATCATCAGTGTGATCATGATCAGCATCATCATCAGCAGCAGCAACATCATCATCATCACCAGCATCAGCATCTTCATTATCAGCATCCTCATCAGCATCGTCGTCGTCGTCATCATGCGCAGCAGCATCATCATCGCCATCGTCATCGTCATCACAGTTGTCACCATCGTCATCATAATCATTATCACCAGCATCATCATCATCATCAGCAGCATTGTTACCATCCCAATCAGTATCGTCATCAGCACCATCCTCAGCAGCAGTAGCAGCATCACCATCAACAGCAGCAATGGCATCACCATCATTGGCAGCATCATCATTAGTACCGCCACCACCACAATCACCATCACCACCATCATCATCATCAGCAGCAGCAGCATCATCAGCATCATCAGCATCCACATCAGCATAATCAGCATCATCAACAACATGTTCATCATCACCATGCTCATCAGCATCATCATCAGCAGCAGCAGCATCAGCATCAGCAGCATCATCATCATCGTCGTCGGTATCGTCATCGTCATCGTCATCATCGTCATCGTCGTCATCGTCATCATCACCATGATGATCAGGCGGCTCCTCATCCTCCTCCTCCTCGTACTACTACTACTACTACTACTACTACTACTACTACTACTACTACTGCTACTACTACTACTACTACTACTACTACTACTCCTACTACTACTACTACTACTACTACTACTAACTACTACTACTACTATACTACTACTACTGCTACTGCTACTACTGCTACTACTACGACTACTACTACTACTACTACTAACTACTACTACTATACTGCTACTACTACTGCTACTACTACTACTACTACTACTACTACTACTACTACTATACTGCTACTACTACTACTACTACTACTACTACTACTACTACCACTACTACTACTACTACTACTACTACTACTACTACTACTACTACTACTACTACTACTACTACTACTACTACTACTACTACTACTACTACTACTACTTCTACTCCTACTACTACTACTACTACTACTACTACTACTACTACTACTACTACTACTACTACTACTACTACTACTACTACTACTACTACTACTACTATAACTACCACTACTACTACTACTACTACTACTACTACTACTACTACTACTACTACTACTACTACTACTACTACTACTACTACTACCCCTAGCCTCTCACCCCTCCTTCCCCTGTTCTCCCTCCTCCATCGCCTCCTCCTCCTCCCTCGCCTTCGTTCTTCACCTCCTCGCCTCTCGCTCCCCATCCTCCTCCTCCTCCTCCTCCTCCTCCTCCTCCTCGTCCTCCTCCTCCTCGTTCTCCTCCTCCTCCCCCTCCTCCTCCTCCTCCTCCTCCTTCTCCTCCTCCCTTCGCCCTCGTCCTCCTGCACCACCTCCCCCCCGCCCTGGACCTGGAGCACCAACTTGACTCGATCAAGCGGGGCCGTCAGCGTCCGCGACACGACGCCGGAGGTCGCGCCCGACGCGAGCACGAGTGCGTCGGAGGACCTCCCGACGCAGGCGCGTGAAGGAGCGAGGGCTCGGGAAGCAGGAAGGGAGGAGAAGGTGGAGGAGGGAGGAAGGATTCTATGGAGGAGGAGGAGGAGGAGGAGGAGCAGGAGGGATGATGTGGAGGAGGAGGGGGAGGATTAGGAGGAGGAGGTAAACAAAGATGTAGACAAAGACGCGGAGGAGAAGGAGGAAGAGGAGTGAGGGAGGAGGACGAGGCTCCGGCCGTCCCGGCAGACCGATCGAGCTGGCGTAGAGCACACGGGAACCCCGGATGGCCGCGGAGACCCCCTGGAAACGGCGGCAGCCTCGACGGGCCTGGCTGCCGTCCGCTGCGGCCGCACGCGCGCGCAAGCCCGCGCGCGTGCGAGGGCATCCGCGAGAACCAGACGCACCGTGTCGGCGAGGGCATCCGCGAGACCACGCGAACGAGCGCACTCCGACCTGCCGACGCGATCTGGCCACACGGCTGGCGGCTCGCCTAGCTCCGACATGCCGAAGCGGACCAGTGAACGGACCCGCCACGTCATCATGATCAGGACTTTCATTGGGAGATGAAAAAACGACCCTACCCTGGGTTACAAGTGCGTGGTCTGTAAACCTCCTGGGAACCCCCAAAAAGCCTAGAGCCGCCAGGACGCGGCACATCACGCAGAGTGTACCCTGCCAGCCCACAGGAGTTTCAGCGCACAGCGCCTCGTTAACCAGGGTACGGCAGGTTCGTGTCGTGCCGACCCCAGCGTTGGTTTTTGACACCGCAGGGATCGTTCAACCTTGAACGATCGGCCGCTGCCGCAACGTCCGATCGTTCAGCATCGATCGATTCTGGGTCGCCGGCGGCGTTCAACCTTGCACGCCCGCGCTGGGGTCGCCGCTGGTCGACACGACGCAAACCTACCGTAGGGGCGTTTTTGTTATGCCCTTGATTTCAAAGAACCGCACTCGCTTCGCAGCGGCGGGGTGAAGACCACGCGCCCCGCGGTCTGGGAGCGAGCGGAGAACCGGCCCCCGCCCCGAGGACGAGATAGGAGGCGAGCGGTCCTGGGCCAAGGCGCCGCGCCCACAGCGCACACTGCACTCCCGTGGACGGAGCGTCGTTTCACCGGTCCCCATCCCCACCAGCGTGGGGTGGGCCCCACTGGCCGAGTTATCCCGCCAGATGGGGATCTGGGCTGCTCTCTATTCGGGCTTCGAGAGAGGTACGTCCCCACCCTGGGGCAGCGAGACGCTGGGGCCCGAGACGTGGGTGGAGATGGGGATCGGGATCGATCAAAGGATGCTGACTGTCAGGAGGGACAGAAGCACACAGACACAATTAATCTTCCATTCCCTAGAACATATGGGAAAATGCGGGAAGTGGGGGGGAAGACAAAAACCCAGAACATATGCGAAAAGATGGGGAATCTGGTTATTTGTGTCTATTTATTTGTGTGTCCCAGGGTTCCTTCAGACTGGAGCCCGCAGCCCAAAAAAGCAGCAAGACGTCCAGGGCACCCTGCGCTCGACGCCTCGGGCTCTGGCACGCCTCGACCCCGGGGCCGAGGCGGAGCCACGGAGCCACCGCCGCCAGGGGCGGGAGGCCAAGGGAACCGCTGAGACTACCAGCCTCGGTATCCCTATCCCTAAGACTGGCACGCCAAAAGGCGATGGCAACCTTAGGGGTTCGCCCTGAAAAAATAAGGGAATCCCTAAGATTGGCATCGTGCCTCGGTATCCTTTTCCCTAAGATTGGCACGCCAAAAGGCGATGACAATCTTAGGGATTCGCCCTCCAAAAATCAGGGAATCCCTGAGATTGGCACGCCAAAAGACGATGACAATCTTAGGGATTCGCCCTCCAAACCATCAGGGAATCCCTAAGATTGGCATCGTGCTGAGGAGATGCCCAGCATAGGGACAGGGATATGTTCCAGGCGGGCAACGAGAGCCTCATAGGGGGGCAGCCAGCGGCGGGACCGCGTTACGCTCGGGGGCCAGGGAGCAGCCCATCCAGCTCGCAGGCGCCACTCGATGCTTGAACCGAAGCGCCTCGCTGGGCGGCCTGCACGACTCTGGCATGGTGGAACACCTGGCGCTACCCGAGCAAGAGAAACCAAACTTCTGGTCTCTCAAGACGTGCCCTCGTCAGAACCGAGAAGCTTCAACTGAACCAGCCATTCGTGGCATAGTTCAAGGAACTCATCAGCCGCACTGACTTGGTCGTTGCCCACTCTAGCAACCTCTCTCACCTCTCTCGTACCACAATCCGCGACAATGATCGCAACCCCTCGCGCTCGTGTTCAACCGCGGGAATCTGCGCGGCCTCGAAAATGAATCGAAGCTACTGTCGGCGGCATAGTAGCAGGCCCCCTTGGCCCTGAAGAGCAGAGTTGTGGGTCAGGTGCGCCACCACCGCGAAGATCGCTCGGCCTTGTTCAGCATGATACCCTCGAGCTGCGCGCAGAGACTGCCAGGAAGCGCACTCGGTTTGAAATCTTTGGTCGTCTCAGCCTTATCCTTGAGCCGTTGCTCCAAAACGTGAATACCATGGTCGCGGTCTGGTTAGCCATGAACTCCCGCCATCGTCGCATCTCAACCCTATCGGATTCGAGCCCGATTCGTATTACTGCATATGTGTGTCCATGCCGCGACCTTCAAGTGGACGTGCGTCACTCCATTGTGCCAACCAACTGAAAATGACGAGAAAGCCAAAAAGGCCATGGATGCCTGGGCTGAGTGTCGCATCCGTAACAAGAATTGTTGGAACGAATATGTACTTGCCACGGCAGCAAATCCATGCCAAAGTGCTTGTCCCTTGGCCGCTGTGACCGCTGCTGGCGGATGATGCCGACGCCGCTGGTCACGCACGCTATTGCGTTGCCGACGCTCGCGCGCGCTGCCGACGCTGCCGGCGCGCGCCACTGATACTGCCTGCGCACGCTGACAGGTAATGCGAATCCATCCCTTCCCTTACCACTGGCCAGCAATGGTCACTCCCTGAGCACCCCTGAGCACCGCTTGCATCAACTGCAACGGTGCCGGCGCGATCAACAGTCGGCTGTGGAGAGCTCCCAGTGCAGTGTTTACGGTCCGCGCACAAGATGATAACGATCCCGCCACTGGGATTGTTTGCAAATGCGCCAACCAATCACGATGATAACCATCGAAGCGATCACGCTCTGGGCCTTTGGCCATTAGCCTTTGTCTTCACACGGAAGGGGCACAAGCAGATCAGCGTGACATGCTACATATTGGAGGGTACACGAGCGGCCGATCCACGACCCGCTAGTCATGCCGTGGGTGCCGGCCACTGCGGCGCTTAGGCCGTTGCGGGTTTCTGTTGATTGTCATTTTGGAGAGTTTTCCCAGCGGGGGCGGGGGGGCACCGCGTTTTCCACCCAGCGCCGTTTTCACGGGCACCTTCTTCACGGGTGTGCCGCTGGGGCTGCTACTGATCATTCTTCAACGCTGCCGCTCGATGCGGTAAACTAACGCGCGGCGCCGCATATGTTTCCATATGTTGAGCAGCCACTTCTTCTAGTGGGTCTGCTCCAGAGCTAGGGTGTCCCACCAACCAGTGTGGCACTGCGATCAAAACGGGAAGTTTTGTTTATGAGTTTCTACAATCTTTATTTATTTTTTTGCGATCAATACGGGAAGTAATGCCATCTGACTTGTCGGCGCGGCCCTGCGACCAGCCGCCCTCGACCTGCCAGCGTGAAATGTATCTGCGCTGCCGTGGCCGGGGGTCCCCGCCGGGGCCGAGTGCCCATCAGCGCCACGCGGTCGAAACCCTTGCAGGCTCCTCCTCCTCCTCCTCCTCCTCCTCCTCCTCCCTCCTCCTCCTTGGGCCAGGCTGATGTCTTCGTGGCCATCGCGGCGAGAGGATGCGAGGGGGACGTTGATCGGGCCTTCTGTGGAGCCTCTGTGGACATCCGCGGCCTATCATAAACGTGACATCGACAGAATTACTTCCAGATGCCGATTACCTCCATTCGTCAACGCGCTGGGCACGCCGATCTTAGGGATAGGGTTCAGCTCGAGGCTGGTTAACAGCAAGAGTTCAGCAGGGGAGCAGGGACACATCGGGAGGGAGGGAGCGCGGAGGGGAGAGGTGAGGAAGAGGAGCGAGGGGAGGGGACGGGGAGAAGGGAGGAGCAGGGAAGGGGGAGGGAGGGGACAGAGACAGCGCGGGAGGGAGGCCTCGACACATTCTCCGGGAGCGGAGGTCTCGACGCCTTCCACGGGACCTGCCTTGACCTCCACAAGAGTTCGCCCAAGGGGCTTATCCTCGGCTGTAAAGAGCGCGGTGGGTGCGACGTGGTGGGCCATCCCCGGTTATCCCCCGCCTGGGTTCCTCGGGCCCCATCAAGCAATGTCCTGCCAAGCGAAGCAAAACGAAGCAAAGCAAAGCAAAAGGCCGAGCAAAGCCAAGCAATGCCAAGCAATGCCGAGCACTGCCGAGCAATGCCAAGCAGCGCCACTCAACGCCTGACACTGCCGAGCAATAAGGCATACAGAGCAGTGCCAAGCAACGCCAATCAATGCCAAGCAATACCAATAGATGTAGAACAATGCCAAGCAACGCCAAGCAATGCCAAGCAATGCCAAGCAACGCTTCCAAGCATCGCCAAGCAATGCCAAGCAATTCCAAGCAACGCCCAGCAGCGCCAAGAAATGCCAACCAATGCCAAGCAATGCCAAGCAATACCAAGCAATGCCCAGCAATGCCTGGCAACGCTAAGCAATGACAAGCAACGCCAAGCAATGCCAAGCAACGCCAAACAATGCCGAGCAACGCCAAGCAATACCATGCAATGCCAAGAAACGCCAAGCAACGCCAAGCAGTTCCAAGCAATGCCAAGCAAAGCAAAGCAAAGCAATACCAATCAACGCCAAACAACGCCAAGCAACGCCCAGCATTGCCAAGAAGTACAAAGCACTGCCAAACGCTGCCAAGCAATTCCAAACAGTGCTAAGCAGCGCTTCCGAGCAATACCAAGCCGTAGCTAACAACGCCAAGCAACGCAAAGCAATGCAAAGTAACACCAAGCCATGGCAAGCAATGCCAAGCAACGCCAAGCAAAGCCATTCAACGCAAAACAATGTCAAAGTACGCATATCAACAGCAAGCAATGACAAACAATGAATTGTCAGACTGGTTTGAATTGCTTCGGGAGGCCGGAAACCCAAATCTGAGTCGCACCAGGGTCATCACCAGATTGAGTACTCGTCCAGTCCTGGTTCCCGATGCGGGCCCCACGTCGCTGAAATGAACGAGAAACTTCCGTCGTGAGTATGCTTGACAGAGCGGGATACGGGAGGACGAGCAGAGGAGGGGGCCCCCCTCAGCTACCCCCCCCTTTCACCTCCCCGGTCGGCAGCCCTCCCCCCTCCCCTCCTCATTCACGCTCCAGACCCAGACCCCCGACGTCATGATTTTTTCATGACGTCGATCCCCAGCGGTCTGGACCCATTCCCCGGGACCGGTTTTTCCTCCTGAGTCGTTTTTTGACGGCCCCGAGGGCCGGTAAAGGCCCCCAGATGCCGAAAATAGCGAAAAACCTGCCGTCATGATTTTTTCATGACTCGAGGGGGTCTGGGGAAGCTACCCCCCCTCCCTCCTTGGGCTCCCCTGCAAGAGGCTCCGCCCCCTTCCCCGCGCGACCCCTGCCATTTCCCCCCCCTCCTTTTTGCACCTCTCCAGTCGGATCCCCCGCCCCCTTTCCCTATTTCTTTCGCGCCAACAGAAAATCCCCCCCCCTCCGCTCGGCCTCCCCAACCGGAAGACCCTCCCTTTCCCCCGCGGCCTAGGCAATCGACCCCCTTCCCTTTGACCTCTCCAACCGGACGCCCCCCCCTCCCTCCCCCTCCTTCTGTGACGTTTCTGAAACTATCACCCCCCCCCCTCCCTTTCACCTCCCCAGTCGGAAGCCCCCACCCTCCCCTTTTTCCCCAACGAAATTCATCCCCCACCCCCCTCCCCTTGACCCGCTCCGGACCTAAGCACGACTATTCGACTCTACTCGTCGCGCCGCAACGCCTGGGCGGAATGGCGAAAACAACACCGTCCTAGAAGAATTCTCATCACGTGCCAACGCCGAGCTCATTCACCGTTCTTACGAGATGATCTACCCTTCTGTGTATACGGCTAAGATCAGCAGCAGCTTCGGCGCACAACCGATCCACATTAGCAACGTGGAGGCCACTGTTATTACGGACCTGGTCACTCAGGTTCGCACTAACCCCTTTCATACCCTTTCAGCCCTTTCGGACAAGGAACGAACGTGATTGTGGAGCTTAAGGAGAAAAGCTTCTTGCATCACACGAACACCGCCGTGTGAAACACTGTTCATGAGTACTGCCCTGCCCCTCATCGGCTGGATCTAGGCAAGTGTTCTAACCATCTCTCGGATGCTGGGTATGATTTCGTTGACTCCGCGTCGAAGCGGATCGCACGCTGTCGCAGCATGACCATGTTGCTGTGTTAACTCGCTGATGCAGCTGTCTCATAAGATAACTCTTTTTTTTTCGAGCGAGTCAAATTCTCGTTCCAGGATGTGGTTGACGCCCTGTTCAATTGCTCGATGGCCATCTTGGCGCGCCTGCACCCTAGTAGTAGCCAGATTGCCCGGAATCTCCTTAGCTTGTGTGGTATGGTTGCGAGCTCCGTGAAGGCCGCTCACGACATGTTGAGGTCCGCCTCTTGTTGCTGTTCAAACACATCGACTCTGCTCCGTTAGTGCCTGCTGTTGCAGTTCCGTCATCTTTGGTTTCGTGTCTAGAGCATGTCGGCGGTCGCAAATCAGTTTGATTTCTCCGCGGCGGCTGCTTTGGACCAACCACACAGACCCGCCTGTTGTCTACACAGTTATTGTTCGACCAATCATGACGGTACTCTTTGCACCTGGCCTAATGGGCAGGGTGCCCTAGTGCTTTCGGTCGCATTCGGTACCGGAGCTTCGCAGCCATGCTTGGCAATCGCTGGATGCGGCGCAAACTTTTTTCCGACCCCATGCGGGACCTTGCCGCGCCGCCATAGCATCGGCCTTCGCCGACGCAACAGCGTCAGGTCTCCCTGCCGAATTGAAATAGCCCTGTCACGAGGGCGGGGCGGGATGTGTTGACCATTGCCCCCGGGGCACGGTCTATAGGTACGACTTGCCCGGACCACATCGACTGCGACTTCGCAGCTACATGCCTCGACGACTCCGAACTGAAGCATTCGCCGGAGATGATGTCGCCGAGGGGTTCTTCCAGTTCACCTCGCTCTGCCACCTGAATAGAGCGCTTGGCGCCTGATGCAGCGCTTGCGCTGCTTCGGCTGATAACCCGGTGATACGGGTAGAGTGGCCTTTGAGCCAGACACCATTATAATGTAAAATCGGCCTCGGCTCGCGGATGCTGGCGGCCGAGTTTTCTCGTGTCCCGTAAACAATAGCTGGCAACGACGAGAGGGAAGAGGAAGAGTGTGAAGGGGCCCAGGGACACACAAAGAAATACACACAAATCCCAGGATTCCCCATAGTTTTCCATATTTGCTGCTACTCTCTCTCTCTCCCCCCCCCACTTCCCACATCTTTCCACATTTTCGAAGGAATCGACAATTCATGGTGCCTCTGTGTGTGTGTGTGTGTGTTCCCTCCTGGGCGTGCGCGTACGCGCGCCGCCCCCCCCCACACACACCTTTTGCCTTGTCGCCCCGCGAACCGCACGCGCTCGTCGAGGCGGCGGTCGGCGAACAGAGGAGGGACGACGACCGAAACTACGATCCTCTCTTTTTTTAAATACCGTGGGCATCGACCGCGGCGCCAAGGGCAGCACTGAGCTGCCGTGGGCTGCCCAGGTGGTGCAGCTTCAAGGAGCAAAACAACCAGGAAGCATCGGATCCTCAGCGGCAGGGGGGAAGCCAACAAGAAAAGGATCGGGGGAGGCCCGAGTGAAGGGGCCCACACAACTGAATGCGCACAAATCCCAGGATTCCCCACAGCTTTGTCCCATATCTTCTGGGTTTCCCCCCCGCCTCCCATATTTAGCCCCCACTTCCAATATTTTCCCATATTTTCCCATCCCATGTTTTCCCATCTTCTGGGTGTCCGTCTTCCCCCCCACTTCCCATATTTTCCCATATTTTCCCGGGGATCGACGATTCATTGCGTCTGTGTGTGATGTTTCCCCTCCTGACCGAGAGGGATCCCAGGGCCCCCGAAGCCCAGCGGTGTTACCGCTCAAATCAAAGCTGGCGTCACGAGGGGTAAACCACACGGGCTTACCCCCCGCACCGAAAATGGCGAGAAGCGGGGGTAGCTTCGGAAGCCCCCCCCCCTGACCGGCGACCCCTCGCAAGGGGAGGGGGGGGTAGCCGTAAGTCGGGCGTGTCCCCCGACAGGGGGATTTTGGGCGAAAATACCCCGAAATGGTCAAAAAATACTTTAAGAATTATCCCCAGACTATGTTTGCATTATTTGTAGACTACTTTGGGGGTATTTGAAATTGTCGTCGAAAATCCCCCTGCAGGGGGACACGCCCGACTGAAGGGTAGCTTCCGAAGCCCCCTCCCCCTTCGAAAAGGGAGCCCAGGCTCACACAGGAAAAGCCCAAAGGGAGAGAGGGGATCCAGCCTCCGAGGCCCCCGCCCATTTACAGCAGGGACGGTGCGGTAGCCACCGGAGCCCCCCCGCCCCTTGCACAGGGGAGTCCCGGCTTACCCGGCCTCCTCCTCCTCCTCCTCCTCCTCCTCCTCCTCCTCCTCCTCCTCCTCCTCCTCCTCCTCCTCCTCCTACCCTGGCCCCGAAGGGGGGGGGGAGGGTAGGGGGCTCCCGAAGACCCCCCCACGTTCAAGGGGGGGCCCAGATCCGGCCGCAAGCCCACCCGAAACGCACCCGGGCCCAAATCCGCTCAAAATCTAGCCTTAGGTCGGGCCTGTCCCCCTACAGGGGGATTTTCGACGAAAAATAAAAAAATACCCCGAAATACCCCCAAGAAGGTCAAAAAATACTAAAGAAATAGTCCCCAGACTATTGTTTTCAATAATGGTTGGATTATTTTGGGTGTATGTTTTATTTTGTCGCCGATAATCCCCCTGTAGGGGGACACGCCCGACATAAATCTAGCCCCAGATAGACACCAAGGTCCATCTGGACCAGGCCTTCGAAGCGGCCCCAGCCGTGGCAGGAGAGGGCCGCTGCTGCCCCGTCGAGGGGGGGCGACAGGGGGGGACTGGCTCGTGGGGGGGAAGGGGGCACTGCGCTGGAATCGGCGATACATCACCGACAGATCCGCGATGAGCTCCCGACACAGTCGGACCTACAAGATGATTTTCGACGAAGTGTTTTTTATATAACAAGAAAATGTCTGGGGACTATTTTTTGAATAGTGTTTGGCCTTTTGGGGGCATGTTT
>CAUYUJ010010644.1:0-27282 GCA_963575745.1 Prorocentrum cordatum
CTCCTCCTCCTCCTCTTCTCCTCATTCTCCTCTTCCTCCTCCTCCTCTCCTCCTCCTCCTCCTCCTCCTCCTCCTCCTCCTCCTCCTCCTCCTCCTCCTACTCGCCAGTCCCCCGGGCTGGCGGCCGGCAGGCCGCCGCAGCCGCGCGGGCGCGGCGGCGAGGACGCGCCGCCGCGGGCGCTGGGCTGAGGGCTGCCACCGGGCGGCTGCCCGCCGAGATCGCTGGCGCGGGGGGCGGGCACACCGCGCGGCTGGCCGTCGCCGCCGCTGTTGCCGCATCGTCGTCGTCCTCCTCCTTCTCGTCGTCGTCGTCCTCCTCGTCGTCGTCGCCGTCGGGCGGCGGGCACACCGCGCTGCTGGCCGCCGCCGCCGCTGCCCTTCGGGCAGCCGTCGATGCCCTGAGATCTGGGCGCTGCAACTCCCTCACCCCAGGCGTTTGGTGGGCGCGAGGCCAGGGGGGCGATGCAGCCGGCCCGTGTCACAAGGATGCGCAAGTAGGATGCAAGGGCCTCGGAAGGCCATTCCGAAGCTTTTCGAGCGGACCGCGGCCAGCGAAAGTGGCCGAGGATGGACCGAGGAGTCAAGGATGCATGGGCATCATTGGGAAAGTTGCCCATCCTTATTCGCGCCCTGAATGCCCCCCTCAAGGGCTCCGTTTCTGCAGCCCTCGCTCCCCCATCCACGTGCCGCCCACCCACTGCTCGAGGCCCAAGCTTGCGCCCGTGCTCGGGCCCCGGACCATCACAGATGGCTCCGACTCGCACACGCACTGCGCAAACATGAGTTCTATAGGGCTCCGGTGGCGAATTCTCGGGATGTTGCGACTGTTTCGCTCCGTCGGGCAGGAGAGCCCAGGATCGGATCGACAAGTCGGATCGGCGATCGACATGAATCGGATCGTCGGAAATCGGCAGCCGAGTCGGGAAAAGTCGGATTGGCGGAAATCGGCAGGCTGGTATGCCTCCAATAAGAAATCGGAACTCAAATCGGAATCCCAGATCGAATCGAATCGGAATCGGAAACCATCGAAATCGAATCGAATCGAATCGGAGGAATCGAAACGAGCCCTGGTCGGGTGTCAGGGTCGGTCGCCGTCCATCGGTCATCGACGGCGGGCGCCGTCGCCGTCGACGTGGCCGGCGTGCGGTCGTTGTCGGGGCAGGTCGCCGCGGGAAGGGGCCGCCGTCGCAGCGGTTGTGGTCGTCGTCGCCGCCAAGGTTGAAGGGGAACTGGAACACACAAATAAATACACACAAATAAAAATATCCCCCATATTTTCCCATATTTTCTGGGTTTTCGTCTTCCCCCCCACTTCCCATATTTTCCCATATTTTCCTGGGGATCACCGATTAATTGTGTCTGTGTGTTTTGTCTCCTCCTGAAAGGTCTCCCGTAAAAGCCGGGTGCCCAAGACGGCCAGGGAGGTCCACCAACACCGCCAGGACGGCTCAGGGTGCCTCCCAGACGACCCAAGGTGGCCTCGAGACGGCCCAATAGCCAAGAGGCCCCCAGGATGGCCAAAACGGTGACAAGATGACCCCCAGGCCAGTAGGCCCCGAAGCCACCGAATGACTGTTTCCTTTTAGTTCGGGAGTGATATCGGCGTCCTCCCCTTCACTGGCCGGCCCAAGAGGGCCCGAAGACAGCCCGAGAGGGCCCCAAGGGACGTCAAGACTGCCCCACGGGAGCCCAAAACAGCCAAGAGACGGCCTCACGTGAGCTTCTCTTCAACAACATCGCCATCGCGATGCTTCACATCGTGTTCGTCCAGTACGACGTTCCTCCCCTTTCTGGTCTTCCTTCTCCTCCTCCTCCTCCTCTTGCCCCTCCTCCTTCTCATCATCCACACATCCCCATCATCGCCTTCGTCACCATCGTACACCGACGACGGACGACCTCAGACAACGAATTCAACACGGCCGGATATTACAGACGATGGCGCTGTCACGATACAGTTGGACCTTGGACATAAGAACAGCCTTCAAGAACATGAGACCCACCGCTGGCCAAAACAAGCCGAACATCGAGGGGTACCTTCCCCAGGATGCACAAGGACATCCAACAAGCACGAAAAACACGAGTGTAGCCTCCACGAACCGACCTCGATCTTATACCTCGGTTCGACTGTAAACTCAACGCGGCTGGATGTAACATACGATGACGTTTTCACCGTAATTCCAGACGCCGTTTGAGGTACATGTTACCACCTCCTGTCGACTCTCGAGCAATTGCCTCCCAGAGCACAGGGATGGCAGTGGCGGAAGCTGCCAAGGTCGCGTGTATGCCTACACTTTTCACATTGAGCAAAAGGATCGACGGAAGGAGCGGGAGAGAGAGAGAGAGAGACATATCCGCCGATCCGGCGTGTGAATTTCAAGGAGTCTCAGCTACAGCCTCGAGGCTGAGCCTAAGCCTTTGGGGGGGGTGCCGGGGTGGCTCTGCCAGGGAAGGGGGGGGGGGGGGGCGAGTTTCCGGCGGATGCGTTTTTTGACACCCTACACGAGGATCGTGGCCTCCGAGGGGGGTTTCCGAACCGAGACTGCTCCTAGGAGCCTCCAAGAACCCAAAGGGCGCAAATGAGCCCCCAAAAAACCCAGATAAGCCCCCAATAGACCCCCAAGAAACCCTCTAACTTTGGCCCCAAGAGGCCCAGAGGCCCCCAAAAAGCCCCAAGAGGATCAAAACGGACCCCCTGAAAGTCCCAGCCATCTCCCCAGATCCCAACCACAATCCATGAGGCCTCTGACCCCACCACCCCCGCATCGGTGGCGGGATAGGCCTGACGGCCACTGTGTAAATCTGAGTGAGAGGAGGGGAGGGAAAAAAGAGAGAGGGACAAAGGGCGAAGAATGATCACATCATCGGAGCGCCCGGATCGGCGGCAACTGGCGAAGGCCACAACCATATATCTATATATATATATATAATATATAAATATATATACATATATAAATATATATATGTATATATATATAATTATATGTTAGAGAGAGAGAGAGAAAAAGGAAAAAAAACAGGCGAAGGACCCGACCATACGCAGTTGTGAATACCGCAGTTGTGAATACCATCTTTGCCCGCGCTCCCTATGTGGCCACAACTTCCCGCCGGAACCCGACATGCTCAGGAACACGTTCGTGGCCGTCTTCGCGGGCGCCGACGACGACACGGACGGCGTCCCTCTAACTGAGGAGCAAAAGCAGAAGAGGGCTTTGATAGCCATGGGGGATGAGGTGGCGTTGCACGTCGACAAGGCGGAGTACGACGCCCAGGCGCGGTTGTTGAACCAGCACAACGATGGGGCCACGATCCTCGTGAGGGGTGTGCCGCAATGGCCCGCGGCCGCCATGCGAACGCTGCCACTGGCGCCTTCGGTGGAGCTCCCGATGGGTCCACGATCCTCATCAGGGGTGTGCCGACATGGCCCGAGGCCGCCATGCGAATCCTGCAACTGGGGCCTGCGGTGGAGCTCCCTATTGGGCCACGATTTTCGTGAGGGGTGTGCCGAGATGGCCCGAGGACGCCGTGCGAACCCTGCCACTGGGGCCTTCGTTGGAGCTCCCTATGGGTCCACGATCTTCGTAGGCCGAAATGGCCCGAGGCCGCCATGCGAACCCTGCCACTGGCGCCTTCGGCGGAGCTCCCCATGGGGCCACGATCCTCGTGAAGGGTGTGCCGAAATGGCCCGAGGCCGCCATGCGAACCCTGCCAGTGGGGTTTTCGGTGGAGTTCCCTATAAGGCCAGATCCTCGTCAGTGGTGTGCTGAAATGGCCCGGGACGCCATGCGAACGCTGCCACTGGGGGCCTTCGGTGGAGCTCCCTATGGGGCCACGATCCTCGTGAGGGGTGTGCCGAAATGGCCCGAAGCCGCCATGCGAACGCTGCCACTGGGGCCTTCGGTCGAGCTCCCTATGGGTCCACGATCCTCATCAGGGGTGTGCCGACATGGCCCGAGGCCGCCATGCGAACCCTGCCGCTACGATCCTCGTGAAGGGTGTGCCGAAATGGCCCGAGGCCGCCATGCGAACGCTGCCACTAGGGCCTTCGGTCGAGCTCCCTATGGGTCCACGATCCTCATCAGGGGTGTCGAAATGGCCCGAGGCCGCCATGCGAACCCTGCCACTGGAGCTGACGGTGGAGCTCCCTATGGGCCACGATCCTCGTGAGGGGTGTGCCGAAATGGCCCGAGGCCGCCATGCGAACGCTGCCACTGGCGCCTTCGGTGGAGCTCCCGATGGGGCCACGATCCTCGTGAGGGGTGTGCCGCAATGTCCCGGGGCCGCCATGCGAACGCTGCCACTCGGGCCTTCGGTGGAGCTCCCTATGGGGCCACGATCCTCGTGAGGGGTGTGCCGAAATGGCCCGAAGCCGCCATGCGAACGCTGCCACTGGGGGCCTTCGGGGGAAGGAGGGAGGAGGAGGGAGGAGGGGGAGGAGGAGAGGAGAGGAGGAGAACGCGGGGCGACGTCTCTTCAAAACGAGGACCCAACACCACAGGATGGTTGGGAACAAAACGACTAGCCTGGCGAAGGACCCAACCATACGCAATTGTGGACGCAGCAATTGTGAATACCATCTTTCTTCGCCCGCGCTCCCTATGTGGCCACGGCTCCCCGCCGGAACCCGACATGCTCAGGGACACGTTTGTGGCCGTTTTCGCGGGCGCCGACGACAAGGCCGCGCCGGCGGCGGCGGCGGCGGCCGCCGCAGCGCGGGGGGCGTCGGCGGCGCCGGCGCCGGCCGCGGCGGCCGCGGCGTCCGGGGCGCAACAGAGGGCAGGCGCGCGGCGCCGGCCACCGCGCGCGCCGCCGCCGCCGCCGCCGCCAGCGGGGGACAGGCAGCGGCAGCGGCAGCGGCGGCAGCAGCGGCCGCCGCGAAGGCAAGCCGCGGCGCCGCCCGCGGTGCCGCTGGCCGCCGGCGCCCGCCGGAGGGGGGCCAGCGCGGCGGCCGCGGCGGAGCGAGCGCGGCGGCAGCGGCGGCGGCCGCGGCGCCCGCCGGCCGCGCAGCGGCCGCGCGCCGCCAGCCAACCGCGCTCGCCGGGGCGGCGCCGCCGCTGCGGCAGGGGCGCGGGGGCGGCGGGGCGGCCGCAGCAGCCAGCCGGGGCGCGGCGCCCGCGGCCAGCCAGAGGGCGGCGCCGCCGCGGGCGCCGGAGCAGCGCGGGCGGCGGCCGCGGCGCCAGGGCGCGGGCGGCAGCGGAGCCGGCGGCAGAGGCGGCAGCAGCCCGGCGCTGCCGCCGCCGCCGAGCCGCAGGGGACAACATCGCCCGGGGGCGGCGGCCGGGAGGGGGGGGGGCGAGACCCCCCCGTCCAAGCCGCCGCCGGAAGCCTGCGGGCGCGCCCGCCAGGCCGCAGGACCCAGGCCGCGCAAGCCACCTCGAGCCGAGACGGCTCGAGCCAGGGGGGGCTTGAGACAGCGGGGGTACGGACCCTGGTGGGGGGATTTTTTTTGTTGGTTGGCGGCTCCGAGGCGGCGGACAGGGAACGGCCAAGTTGATCCGGGGCGCGGTGCCAACGAATTGACGAGAAGATTGCCGCCGCGAAACTCGTTCGTAGAAAATTGGCGCGAGATTTCCGCAGACTCCAGCGGACAACACACGCAGTGGCGCATGCACATGCCAGGGACAAAATGCCCCTCATTGAGACGAATTTCGGCGTCAGCTGGTGACCGGCCCAGACAGGCCTGCTGGTGGGGAAGCAAAAGGCGCGGCAACCGGCAACGGAACGGGGGGGAGAAGTCGCCCTTGCGGCGCCAAGCTCCAGCCGAACCGCATTTAGAAGCGAGGCCAGGACGGACAGCAAGGCACTTTAAAGGCCACGGGCAGAACGCGAGTCCGAGTGGCCAAAGACCAGGCGGGACCCACGTGTGTGCACACAGAACCAGGCCGTCGTAGACCTCGGAAAAAGGGGGGTGAGCGCGAGCGAGAGCAACTAACTCAGACTCACCTCCACGAGCATACGACGGTGCGGCGAGGGAGACCCGACTCACCAAGGATCACTGAAGCTGAGGTGTGGCTGATCGGCGTCAAAGCGCCACCCAGTAGAGGCAGACCACTGGTGTGCGCTCACGAGGCTGAGCAACCTCCAGCCGGCAGCCTGCGCGCTCACATCGTATCCGAAACACGCTGTTCGGGGGCACGACGATGCAATGTACTGACAAGGGCTGGTGGCAGTGGCTGCGCCGAAAAGAATGGAACGAACTCGAACTGCAGAAGGCTGAACCACTCAACGCAGGGCCGCTCACTTTGACGAAGCCAATCGCAAGGTGTATGGCGGTTAGCCGCACCCACTCAACACCTGCCACGCTGCCCGTGCAGAAGCCGAATACCTCCGACGCCGGGGCGAACCGATGGCTGGCAGCTGCAGAGCTGCTGGGCCGTAGCGTTCGCTGGCGGCGTGCTGACGGGGGGCAAGACGTCCTTGTAGTAGAACCATGGCCGGGTCGGCGACGAGCAGGGGGGGGCGCAGCCAAAAGCCGCCGAACACAAGTGTCAATGAGGGGTGTCCGAGCACCATCCAGTAAGAGGCAGACCACGTGTGTGCGATCACGAGGCTGAGCAACCACCAGCTGGTAGCCAGTGCGCTTGCATCGTATCCGACTCACGCAGTTCAGGGGGCATAACGATGCAATTGTACTGACGAGGGCTGGGGCTGTGGCTGCGCCGAAGAGAATGAAACGAACTCGAACCGCAGAAGGCTGAACCACTCGATGCGGGGCCGTTCAGAGGACCGCTGTTCCCAGGGCAGGTCTCAGGGCAGACGCGCGCCCGCGGCCGGCGCAGTGTGATGGCGCTGGTGGGCAGGGGGGGGGCAGCCAAAAGCCACTGAACACGAGTGCCACTGAGGGGAGGAGAAGAAGGAGGAGGAGGAGGAGGAGGAGGAGGAGGAGAAGGAGAAGGAGAAGGAGGAGGGGGCGCAGCCAAAAGCCGGTGGACACAAATTAAGATGGGGGGTGGCCGGCGGCCGCACTGCCGCCAGTGACAACTTGTTCCAGGGACGGGAGCGTCTTGGCGGGGGGGGGCCGCGCCACTGCGAGACGAACGCGCCTGTCCCCGTGAAGGGTGGACAAGACACGGCTAGCGTGGCCTCCGTGCCTCACACAGGGCACCCATGCACTGCACGTGTTGTCCAACGGTCCATACTTGCTCCTCTTCGGCATCCTGCAGGAGGGGGCGCAGCCAAAAGCCGCTGAACACAGGTACGCGGTGGGGGGTGGAAAGCTGCAGGGACATCCCGGCAGTGCGCCGGCACATGTGGACCACGATGGAATGGGTGGTGCCACCGCCACCGCTGACCGACAGAATCGGGATGCAAGAGTGCCAGAGCCACAGAGCCACAGAGGGCGGACCCGGGACCAGCGGCAGCCCCCCAGGGAGCCCGGCGCCGGGATGCAAGCCACAGGAGAGCCCGCGGGACACGCAGTCCGTCCACACTGCAGTCACAGACCAGTGTCGGGTGGCAATCAAGACGCGGCGAGCACGGGGGGGAGGCGATGAATGGCCATTCAGTCCCCCGCGTCAGCGGTGCCACGACCGCACAGCAGTCCCGAACCAGAGCCCGGAAGGCGGCCAAGACGCGGCGAGCGCGGGGGGGGGGCGATGCGAGGCCCTCAGCAGCGGAACGGGGATGCGAGGGTGCCTTGATCCCCCGAGGGAGGCCCCGGGCCAGAGAGAGGCACCCCTTACGGAGGCCACGACATGCAGGGCAGCAGTGGGCCAGCCGCCAGTGGCCAGCGTCCATGCACCTGTCCCCCGCGTGTGCGGTGCCAAGAGGGAGGCAGCAAGGCTACTGTGGGGAGACGGCCCACCACTGTTTTTTGCGCTTCTTGGGGGCCTGGTTGTTCGGGAGGCCCTTCGCCGCGTGGTGATCACTGCTCACTCCGTCGCTTCGACCCAAGTGCTGCTGCCACAGCCGAGTCCAGTCGACGTCGAGGCCCAGCGCGTCATTGACGGCCCGCACGTCGCACTTGTGGCTGCGGAAGGTTCCAAGAAGAGGTGGCAGGTTTGCGGGTCGTGCCAGAGCGGGTCGAGCGCGCCCTTGCTGCCGGGCACAGACTACCGCTTGGCGAAGGCGTGCCAGGTGCCAGTGAACATTGTTCCCAGCGCGACTTGCAGCCGTCTTATCGCTTCGCCGGGTGTCTCCTTGGGGCCTGGTGGGGATACGCGAAATGTCAAGAATTTCTCCTGGTGTGGGTAAGGGTACCAAAAGCAAGGAGAGGGACAAGCGATCGGAAACTTAGGTGTCCTACTCATGTCGCTCCTCACTCTTTAGTACACACATTCCTCCTTGGTCCCTCCGCCACTCCGCTCGCAAGTACTGGCTCGGCGGCATTTGGGTGGCGGAGATTACGAGGGCGATCAGCGGATGGTAGCCAAGATGATCATCGAGTGTCTCGCTGTAGTTTGGTAGCTATGCTGCAGACCCGTGGTTGTATGTGCTCTTTGTGAACATTGTGGGGTGAATGTTGTAGGCAGGGCAACGTTGTTCCCACGACGGTTGCGGGTCCTCCTTTCGCGCTCGCAGATCATTGGCTTTGAACCCTGCTCCTCGGCCTCGAAAATTCAAAGCCCTCCTCCTCGTCCTCCACCTCTCCCTGTCCTTCCGCGCGCACCCTCCTCACTCTTCCCCTTCCCCTTTTCACTTCGTCCCCCCTCCTTCTACTCCTCCTCCTCCTCTTCCTCCTCTTCCTCCTCCTCCTCCTCATCATATTCTCCTCCTCCTCCTCCTCCTTTTCCTTCTTATCCACCTCCTCCTCCTCCTCCTCCTCTTCCTCCTCCTCCTCTTCCTCCTCGGTCCCTCCCCTATTAATGAATCCGACCTGTCGCACCCCCAGGACGCGTCGACAAGGCTGGCCTGGCATCTCGCCTGAGATTTCCGCACCATCCATGATCCCGACGCTTGGAAGTTACTGTTAGTGTTGCGCGTATACGGTTTGAAAGTTTGCAACAGTCTTGAAGATGAAGGGCTGCCCGTTTTCGAAATGACGCTTTCGCTTCAGCACTGTGCACATACGTCCTAAGAGCTTGCAGCAGCTTCAAGGATGGAGGGCCGTTTTTTTGGACGGCAGTTCTCCGTTGAGCGCCGCCCGCATTCGCTTTCAGCTCCGGCAGCAACTTACAACATGGAGGGCGGCTCACGTGCAACATGTTTTTTTCGCCTCGGCGCTGCGCACACTCTGTCTGACACGTTTGCAGCTGCTTCAAAGGTTCGAAAGGTTGAAGCCCCAGAAATAATGCCCTGTCACGGTCCAACATTTTGAGCGCGCAACAATATCGTTGATTCGCGGTGCTGTTATCCCTCAGGTCATTATCTGTCACGGTTCAGGAACAACGGGACACAAGAGTAGCGCTGATTCTGGGCGTCAAAGTCCCCAAGACGGTGCTTTAGCACGATGCAAGATACTCACACGGTGTTGTCCTCCAGTGACATCCCCCGCAATGAAAAACAATGCCCTGACTGTTGGGGCGTATGCTTCGGGGCTCTTGGAGGAAAGGTTTGCTGCAACAGCGCTGGTGCGTCTTGGGTTTGCGCTGGCCCTCCTCGCCCGCAGCCGCGCCGCACGTCCTTGGTCAGGCCGCCGAGCTGCGCGCCCGCAGCGAGCTGGGCCTTGCCAGTTGGACTCGGGTCAAGGGGTGATGGCCTGCCATACTGTGTCCCTCGTCAGAGGGCGGGTGGGCTCGACAAGCGACCTTGGAACCGCGAAAAAAGGACAGCTCCTCCTCGCCAGGGGAAGGGGGGGGGGGCGTCCGCACGGCCTGCACAATGCGCTCAGCTCCCGGGGTGCGCTCGGCTGCGCGCCCGCGGACCTGGCGGCGTCGACGAACGGCGACGAAAAGCGACGAACGACGCGACGACGACGACGACGACGACGAGCGGCGACGAACGACGACGAACGACGATGGCGACGGCGACGGCGACTGCGACGGCAACGACATCGACGACGACGGCGACGACGACGACCTCGACGACGACGACGACAACGACGACGACGACGACGACGACGACTAAGACGGCAAAGACGACGACGGCGACGACGACGGACGACGATGACAATGAACGAAGACGGCGACGACGACAGACGACTCCAGCCGATGGCAACGACGACGCCGTCGTCGGCGACGATGCTCCACAACGGCACACGGCTATGGCGACTGCGACGATGACGACGACGGCGACGAGGGAGCACAACGACAGTGGCGATGACGACGATGGCGAACAACGACTCACAACGGCGACGACGACGACGGCCGAAAACGGACGACGAAAAAGACGATGGCTGTCGATGGCGGACGACAAGAGGCGTCCACGGACGATCACAGACGATGGACGACGACGCCGACCTCGATGCCGATTAGCGATGGCGACGGCTGAGATTGGCGCGAAGGCGCTGACGGCGATGAGGGATACACCAGCAGGTGAAGATGGACGCCGACGCCAACGACCCCAACGACGCGGAAACCGACGACGATGCCGACGACGATTACGACGTTGGAGGATGGCGGTGGCGGCTGAGGTTGAGGCGGCGGCGGTGGCGGAATTTCGGGAGACGACGAGGACGACTAGGTTGGCAACGCGAACGATCAGGACGATGAGGACACGTCGATGACGACTCCGAGGGTGGCACAGTGGTGATGCGGTCGCCGTTGTGATAAGGATCCTCCGCTGCTACGGTGCCTCCTCCTCATCTTCATCACCATACGTAATCATCAAAGTCACAATCGTCATCATCATGTTCCTCAGTATCCGCATCATCATTTCCTCCGCATAATCATCATCAGCCTCAGCATCGCCACCAGAATTTCATCATCATCATCATCAGAACCACAAGCATCATCATCATCATCATCATCAGCATCATCAGCATCATCATCATCGTCATCATCATCATCATCATCGTCATCATCATCTGCATCAGCATCATCATCGCCGTCGTCATCATCAGAATCGGCATCGTCATCGTCAGCATCAGCATACTCTTCATCACCATTCGCATCCGCAGCCTCATCGTCATCATCATTATCGACCTCATCCTCCTCGTCCTCCTCCTACGTATCAGCCGCATCATGATCAGCATCCGCGTCCGTATCCTCATCCTCATCCTCATCCTCGTCAGCATCGTCATCCGCATCATCAGCAGTATCGCCACCATTATGCTGATCCTTCTCAGCCTGCCCCCGATCATGCTTGAGCCAGATCCTTCTAAGCCTGCCCCCGATTCTGCTCCTCTCTCTCTCTCTCTCCTCCTCCTCTCAAATCCTCACTTACCATCCTCGCTCCCGATCCCTCCTCCCCATCCCGTCCCCCAGAGGAGGAGGAGGAGGAGGAGGAGGAGGAGGAGGAGAAGAAGGAAGAGGGAGAGGAGGAGGAGGAGGATAAGGATAAGGATAAGGCCCTGGGAGGTCCATGGTCTGAAGCCTCTAGTGAAACTCGGGGGGGGGGTCGTGGGAATCATATGGAAGCAACCCCATCTAGTCGACCTGTGCCGGCCTGAGGAACTGCCTGGGGCGAGGCGATGCGGGGGGCTGCCTACGCGGGCCCCCCGTGTCGCTGCCCCGCTGAAGGGGCCCACACCCTCGCCGCCGCCGCCGCCGCCGCGACCGTACTCGCCGCACGCAGCCTCACGACGACGCCGCCGACGCCGCAGCCGCCGCCGCGGCCAGTCGGCGAGCGAAGGGCGGACCCGCCGCTCCCCGGCACCGCGCGCGCCTGCTGCGGCGGGAGCTGGGCCTGCGGCGCCATGCCTCGAGGGGCGTCGACGGTCGTCGGCGGTCGCCGTCGGCCGTCGTCGGCCGTCGCTCGCCGTCGTGATCGCCGCCGCCGTCGTGTCGTCGTGATCGTCGGCCGTCGTCATCGGCAGTTGGTCTCCGCAGTCTTGCTCTCCTCAACGTCCTCGTGGTTCTCGTCCTCCAGCATCTCCTCCTCCTCCTCCTCCTCCTCCTCCTCTTCTCCTCTCCTCCTCCTCCTCCTCCTCCTCCTCCTCCTCCGCCTCCTGCTCCCCATGCTCCTCCTCACCCTCCTCCTTCTCTCTTCCTCATGCTGTTCCTCCCCTGTTTCTCCTCCTACCCTGCGCACCTCCTCGTCCTTCCTCCTCCTCTTCTCCTCTTCCTCCTCCACCTCCCCTCCTCCTCCTCCTCCTCCTCATCATCATCAACATCATCACCATCGTCATCAGCAGCAGCATCATCCTCAGTCAGCAGCGGCAGCCGCAGCAGCAGCAGCAGCAACATCATTATCAACATCATCATCATCATCATCATCATCATCATCATCATCATCATCATCATCATCATCAGCATCATCAGCATCAGCATCAGCATCAGCATCATCATCATCATCATCAGCATCATCATCATCATCATCATCATCATCAGCATCATCATCATCAGCATCATCATCTTCATCATCATCAGCATCATCATCAGCATCATCATCAATATCGCCTGCCCTCCTGGAACTGCTGCCACTCCTATTCCTTCCTTCTCCGCCCTCCTCCCTCCCTCACTCCCTCCCTCCCTCCCTCCCTCCCTCCCTCCCCCTCCTCCTCCCACCTCCTCCATGCTCACCCTGTTCATCCCCTCTCCCTACCTCTCCTCCTTTTCCTCCTCCTCCTCCTCCCTCCTCCTCCTCCTCCTCCCCCCCGCCCCCGCCTTCTCCCTGCTGCTCATCCTCCTCTCCTCCTCCTCCTCCTCCTCCTCCTCCTCCTCCTCCTCCTTCTCCTCCTCCTCCTCCTCCTCCTCGTTCCTCCCCTCGTCCTCGTCCTCGTCCTCCTCCTCGTCCTCCTCCTCCTCCTCCTCCTCCTCCTCCCCCGTCTTCCTCCACTTTCCCTATTCGTCCTCTCTCTTCTCGCCATCCTCCTCCTCCTCCTCCTCCTCCTCCTTCTCCGACTCCTCATTCTCCTCCCCCCTCCTCCTCATCCTTCCTTTCCCATCCCTCATTCCCCTTCCGTCCTTCCTTCCTGCCTGCCTGCCTTCCTTCCTCAAATTCCCAACCCTCATCACTCCCTCATTCTCCATCCATCGATCCTCGGCGCCCGTCATCACCGTCGACCCGTGTGGGTTGGCGCGGAGGAGCGGGACACCGCCACGCCCCACACCGCCGGAAGGCGCACAGGGGCACGCGGAGAAGAACGACGACGACGACAACAACGAAGACGACAGCGACAACGCGTATCAAGATCCAGATCCCAGCGCACAATCCATCGTGCAGATGTAGTTCGCTCGGGCACGTGATGCGACTGGACCCCTGCTGTGACAGGAAAGTGGTCGCTGCATCCGCAGGCACACGCGTGCTGCGTAGGCCGTCGAACTCTGAATACCTGAGATGATCCATGAAGACTTCCTGAACGGAGGAGGGGGGAGGCGAATCAACACTGCCCCCCTCGTGATCCTTGCACCTCCCTTTCTACTATTACCTCTCCCTCCGCCTCCTCCTCCTCCTCCTCCTCCTCTCCTCCTCCTCCTCCTCCTCCTCCTCTCCCCCCTCCTCCTCCTCCTCCTCCTCCCTCCTCCTCCTCCCTCCTCCTCCTCCTCCTCCTCCTCCTCCTCCTCCTCCTCCTCCTCCTCCTCCTCCTCCTCCTCCTCCTCCTCCTCCTCCTCCTCCCTCCTCCTCCTCCTCCTCCTCCTCCTCCTCCTTTCCTCCTCCTCCTCCTCCTCCTCCTCCTCCTCCTCCTCCTCCTCCTCCTCCTCCTCCTCCTCCTCCTCCTCCTCCTCCTCGCCTCCTCCTCCTCCTCCTCCTCCTCCTCCTCCTCCTCCTCCTCCTCCTCCTCCCTCCTCCTCCTCCTCCTCCTCCTCCTCCTCCTCCCTCCTCCTCCTCCTCCTCCTCCTCCTCCTCCTCCTCCTCCTCCCTCCTCCCCTCCTCCTCCTCTCTCCTCCTCCTCCTCCTCCTCCTCCTCCCTCCTCTCCTCCTCCTCCTCCTCCTCCTCCTCCTCCCTCTCCCTCCTCCTCCTCATCATCCTCCTTCTTCCTCCTCCTCCTCCTCCTTCTTCTTATTAGTATTATTCTTCTTTAGTTTTCTTATTTTTATTATTCTTACTAGTATCAGTATTCTTCTTATAATCATTATTCTTCCTCCTCCGCTCCTCCTCCTCCTCCTCCTCCTGCTCCTGCTCCTGCCCCCCCCCTCCCTCCCTCCCTCCCTCCCTCCCTCCTCCTCCTCCTCAGAATACTCGCCGCCCACGCCTGCCGACGGGCCCGCCGCCGCCCGCAGGCCCGCGAACGGCCCCGCGGGGGGAGACCGGCAGCACTCTGGCCCGCTTCTGCCTCTGCTCCTCGCGCTCGCCCCCGCCTTGCCTGGCCCCCGGCTCCCCGACGCCGCCGACGCCCGCCGCCGACGCCCGCCCGCCCCACCCCCTCGCCGCACTGAGACGCAGCCAGGACGAGGATAATGAAGGGGCCCTGGGACACACAAATAAATACACACAAATAAAATTATTCCCCATATTTTCCTATATTTTCTGGGTTTTTGTCTTCCCCCCACTTCCCATATTTTCCCATATTTTCTGGGGAATCGCCGATGAATTGTGCCTGTGTGTTTCTTTCCCTCCTGAGATGAAATCGGGCGAGATCTGGCGGCTCTGGAGGATGCATCGGGCGCCGCCGCCATCCCAGAGCGTTCCGGATCGCTCCGGAACGGCTGCACCCCCGTCCCAGCCCCGTCCGGCGCACGCACGCCGCCGACGCCCGCCGCCCGCCGGCCCACGGCTGGCCTGAGGGCACCCGCTGCATGGCGGGGCCCGCGCCCGGCGGGTGGGGCCACGGCGCCGCGGCGCCGCCCTGGGCGCCGCCTCGGCGGGGGGGGGGCTGCATCGCCGCAGCATTAGCTACGGTGCGGGTGTGTGCCTCGACCGCCTGGGGGGTGTACTCGGCTTCTTTTGGGTATTGGGATGGCCTGTGCAGCTTCCTGCCCAAAGTGCCCTTCCGAACCAATATACAGCATTGGTGCTCACTTGTTGGTGGTTGTCAGCAATCGTCATTCTCGCACTGACCCGCTGACCAGGATTCAAGATGTTGCCATCATTCGTATTTCAACCCGCGGCTTGGGTCCGCGGTCGCTACTGACATTCAGGGGGTTGTTGGTCGTCGCGCTGTGCTTCAAGGGCGTATCCTGGGCTTCACGCAGGGATGTAGAACATCACTCACGCTTCCGACTCTCTTGTCTCCCACCGCCCGCTGCGTGCAGGGCATCGTCTTGGGGCAGATGACGGCTCGCGCCAGTGCCGTTTCAGGCTCATCCGATGTCAAGATCGGGGGCGCGCAGACATGGATTAGCGATCCTTGGATTTGGCGCGCGGTCGCCAAATCCATGGATCGGGGAAGGAGCCCTCCCCAAAATGCAGCTGGTGCCGCCTCGCTCGGCGGCGGAAACCTGCGATTTCCCATGACCCGTCGCTAATCCACGCTTCCTTGATCCACGTTTGTGGTCGCCTGACAAGAGCACGGCGCGCTCTCGTATCCTGGGGAAGGGCCCGTCGCGTGCGAAAGCGAGACAGCGGGGTTGGGGGGTGGGGTCCACACCCACCCAAACAGACACCCCAAAGGGGCGTCCTCAACCTCCTCCTCCTCATCGGCCTCCTGCTCCTCCTCCTCCTCCACCTCTTCCTCCTCCTCCACCTCCTCCTCCTCCTCCTCCACATCCACCTCCCCCTCCTCCTTCTCCCTCTCCTCCTCGTCCTCCTGCTCCTCCTCCTCCTCCTCCTTCCCCCTCCTCCTCCTCCTCCTCCTCCTCCTCCTCCTCCTCCTCCTCCCCCCTCCTCCTCCTCCTCCTCCCTCCTCCTCCTCCTCCTCCTCCTCCTCCTCCTCCTCCTCCCTTCAAGGAGGCAGGGGGGGGGGGGGAAGACGAAGAAGAGGAGAGGCTTTTCCGAGGAGGCCCAGAAGAGTGGGCGGCCGGGAATATGAGGGGAAGGAAGGGAGGGGGACAGGGGGATATGGGACGGGAAGGAGGGGAAGGGGAGGAAGAAGGGAAAAGGGGGTGAGGGGGAAAGCAGCACAAGGGGTGCGATAGAAGAGTGAGAAGGGATGATGAGGAGGAGGACCACTAGAGGGGGAGGAAAGAACAGGGGGGAAGGGGATTTGGGAGGGGGCGGGGGGGCAGCCGGCGGAGGCCCAGAAGTGAGGGAGGTAGGGAGGAAGGGAGGGAACGGAAGGGAGAGGGAGAGGGGCGGGGAAAGGATGGGGGGGCAAAAGGAAGGTGGTACCCGAAAAGGAACCCTTCTGGGGTGGGACCCTGCCGTGTGGGACCCCATGGCGCACATCGCTGTGACGAAAGCTTGTTCAACAACCCTGGTTTGCGATTGCTGCGACGGCCCGGGGTGGGGCGGAGCAGACGGGGCATGGTCTACTCATGCCGAAAACGCATCCATGCAATGTGCTTTATGTTTGGAGCTGAGTGGCCTTTGATCCAGGATTGCACTGACAGTGCCAACGGTCCAATAGGGGCGATGCTACTCCGCCGAACATCGCAACCCGCATGTCACGTTGGGGGCCTTCAAACACAAACAGAACGCTTCACCACACTTCACCGAAGAAGCTTGTGTCACAACAGTGCGGCAAGAACATCTATGCGGTGAGCGCCTTCCGTTTAAAATGGGGCCTTCTGGGTTTGGATCTCCACGGTGCGGAATAGGATTGGACACCATGGAGCTGACTGCGTGCTCGCGGCTGCGCCATTGTATGGGGCATCGGCCGCCAACACATAAAACGACATGCTGTCGGTTGCGCCATTGGCTGCGCTGTCGGTCGCCGAATATTCGACAACCCTGCTGTTGGATCCTGGGTGCGACCCATTTGGCCCAGACCGTTCAACCCCCAAAAGCCCATCAGCTCACGATGCTGCAGCAGTGGCGGTCCTGGCGCACTTGACCAGTTTAAAAGAAAGGCAAAGTCCACTCTGCATGCCCGTGTCTGTGCAACCCGACGGACCTCCCAAGAGCTCGTGACCGTTGGAAGGTCTGCAGGTAAGGTGCATTTAAAGATGCGAGGCAAGAGGCGGAGTCAAAAAACTGGCGGAAGGAGAAGGCGAGAGGGGTGACAAGCAGAGGAAGAGGCAGCAACGGTGTGATCAACACGAAAACCCCACACGCAGGTTGGTTGGGGCAAAAACAATACTCGGCGGGGCCCTACTTCCTCCATGGTCGGCCCTGGTGATGACGATGATGATGGCGATGGCAATGGCGACGAAAAAGGTGATGAGGATGACAACGACGACGGTGATGATGAAGAAAAAAATGGTGATGGTGATGATTGCCGTATGAGCGACGATGCCGCCAATGGTGCTGATAACGGTGGCGATGACCATAATGATGATATCGAAGAAGCTGATGATGATGGCGATGATGATGACGGTTATGCCGATACTGCTGATTGTGATGATGTCGCCGTTAACTGCCCTGAGAGAGTCGGAGCGCCGACAGCTCTTCATGCGCCGCCAAAGACGTGGTGAGCACGATGCACACGATGCGAACGTCGATGATGATGTTGCTGATGACGATGGGGATGATGATAAGGATGATGATGGTGTGGGTAAATGGATGGATGGGTGGATAATTTAGTGGTGGTGGCGGTGAGGATGATGGTGGTGCTGGGGATATTGATGGATACGGCGATGACGACGACGCCCTCGTCATCGCCCTCCTCCCCCCGCACGGGAAAAAAGGAAAAGAAGTAACAACAACAAAAAACGAGGAGGCCGAAGAGGCCGAGGGCAGCCGTGCAAGCCGCGACCGCCGAGGAGGCGGCCGAGCGAGGCAATGCGGCCGCCTCCTAGGCCCGTCTCGGGCCTCCGCGGCAGCGGCTGGGACGGGGGGTCTCAGCAGGGGCCTGGGGGGGGGCGGGTCCTATACCGATACCCGTGGGCTGTCCACAAGACGAGATTGTCATCTCCCCTTCCTCCTGGTAGCGCGCGCGCGGCTCTTTTGACCCGCGCGCGCGCGCGTTTCAGAGCCAGGTCAGACCCAAGCTGTGGCATGCTGCGAGGGGCCTGCGCAGTGGCCAGGCCCGCTCATCGCGGGCCGTCCCCTGATGGCCTCGGAACCCGCGGAGGGCCCCGGCCGCTTCCAGCGAGAGGCGCCAGAGCAGGTCGGTTCGGGGGACCGCGCCGCGTCGCCGATGCGCTGTCGACGGCGGGATGGAAAACGGGATCCCGCTCGTGAGTTGTGTTCTTTCCTTTGTAACGGTCGTTACCTTGGGGGGGGGGTCGGGCGGGAAGATAACGGTGACGGCGGCCGCGGCGTGCACCCGCCAGGGTGCGTCGGCGCCACCGGCGCACCAATCGCCTGCGTGCACCGCCAGGGGGTCCAAGCCACCCTCCAATCCGATAATTAGCGTTGCCCGGAAGGCGGGGGGCTGGCCCGCGTAACGAGGGTTACCCTGGGGAAAAATCTCCAGAGAGCCAGAAGCCACGAGCTGCTGGCATCTCTCAGCGTGGGCGGTTTTGCTGCCGCCACCGTCCGCCGAGAACTGCCTCTGCCGACGGCAGTCTCGCTCGATGTCCGACGACTTCCGCCGCCCTTCCACCGACTTTCGTCTTGGAAGGGAGGTCGGTTCCTTCGGCCAGATGGCGCCGCATCGCCATTGCAGCGGCGATGCGGCGCGCCCATTCGGCCTCATCCGCTCAGGTCCCCACGTGGAAGGCCTAACTGGTCGGCCTCTCCGATTGCCCCCGCGCCTGCGCTCGAACCTCGATCCTCGATCCCTCCATCTCGATTCTCGGACCACGGTCTTCGGTCCTCCTCCTCCTCCTCCTCCTCCTCCTCCTCCTCCATCATCATCATCATCATCATCATCATCATCATCATCATCATCATCATCATCATCAGCATCCTCATCCTCATCCTCATCCTCATCCTCATCCTCATCCTCCTCATCCTCATCCTCATCATCATCATCATCATCATCATCATCATCAGCATCATCATCATCATCATCATCATCATCATCAGCATCATCATCATCATCATCTCATCAATCATCCACCCCTCCTTCTCCTCCTCCCCCTCTTCTCTGCACTGTCGACTTCGATTCAAGACAAAGCCAGGACGAGACAACATCGGGTGTGGATAAATCGAGACTCTCTGGAGCCAGCGGCGCCGCCTTCCCAAAACTTTCTGAGCCGCCTGAGAGCGTTTGCGGACGCACTGGAAAAGATTTTCTTCCTCGTCCTCGCCCCGTCCGACAGGACCCGCTTCCTGCGTGGTCGGAGAGCCCGAAGGAGGCTCGTCGGCCAAGGGGGGGCACGGCAGGAGGCCCGAAGCGGGCCCGAGAGGAGGCCTTTTTTGACCTCCATGGGCCCACCGCAAAGCGCGCGCAAGCAAACTGGCAGCGCGGGCCTGCCAGCTCTGAGTGCGACTCAGACAGGCTGACTCGCCTGAGAGGTCGGCGCCAAGCGCGCGCGTCCAAGAGAGGACGCGCGTCTCCATCCTCCTGCGCCTCGAGGGCATGCCCGCCCGTGCACCAAAACATCTCTAGGATATGGCGCGGGCTTCATCTCTCTAGCTGCGACGCTGGGCGGACCGACGAGGGAGAGGGCATCCTCCTCCTCTTCCCTCAAGCCGCCGCGACAAGTAGCCCCCCGCACCTCTCGCCGCTGCCGTCTCTCGCATGGCCGAGCCCCCGCATACACCCCCACCCCTTTCCCGCGAGGGTTCCGACCTGCAGTGGGCCAGTGGGACGGGGGGGGGGGGGGGGGGGGGGCATGGCCTGCGGCGGCAGGTGCTGAAGCAGCACCAGACGCCGCCGCAGACGGAGAGGAGGGAGAGGCGCAATCCAGAAAGTGTTCATCGTCACGGACGGAGGGCCCGGACCCATCCTCAAACACACATGTGTCAAAACAGACAACACAATTGTCTTTATCGGCTGTAACATTCAGCTCCTGCTTAGAGCAGTGCGGATGAATGCCCTTTCACGAGCGCTCGCCGCCGATATTTGGCAGCGCGGGAAGGCGGCTGGCACCGCCCCCCTAGGCCTCGGACGGAGGCGCCTGAAGAGTGGCACTTGCAGCGCCGGCAGATAAAGGGAGCTGGCCCATCTGAGCAATTGAGCGCCGCCGCACGGTGGCCCAGCTCCTGCTGCCTCGCAGCACGGAGCTTGGAGAAACTAACACAGGAGCCTGGCGGGGGGCAAGTCTCTGCTTTCCTCCGCCCCTGCAGACGCACAGCACACCTCCAAATGCCACTCCATCTCTCCCACCTGTGAGGCACGGGGGGGGGCACAGCGAAGAGGAAGATCGCGCAGGTGGGGCGCATTGCACATCGAAGGATGACTCGGGCCAGAGCGGAAGCAACCTGGCCGCGATAATGCAATCTGCTCTGGCGGCATCGACCAGCTTCATGACTACTTCCACATCGCCAGGGGCAGACGGGTGAAGCTGAAGGCCGCGCTGAGCTCCAATGTCGGCGTCCGAGTTACCCTCGCGAAGAAACAGATCACGAGCTGAGAGGCCTTCCCCGTCGAGGCTGAGGTGGGCTTTAACTTTCACGATGCCGTCTAAAGACTGGCCCTCACTCGCAGCGGCTTGCAAAATCATTCCAGAATGGGCTCTCTTTCCTGATTATCTGCCAGGCAGGGGGAGGCAACTCTGGTGGGCCACGTTGGCGCAGTCTGAAAAAACGATACTCGGGACCATCATGAACTGAGCAACCACGCAACGAGCCGATAATTCCGAAGCCTGCGGAGTCTGAGGGAAGTGGGCCCACGCAGGGCCCCTGACCTCTCCAAGGCACTCCCCATCATCCGAATTCACTGAGATAGCCCATGCCGCGCGTGATAATTCACGAACGGGGTGGGTGGCGCTGGCATGAGCCACCGATGAAGAAGTGCCCCCACATCTCTCCATTGGCAGGGGCCCCGGGGCCCTCTGGGCCCATGAGCTCAGTGCGACGCCAGGTGTACACCAGGGAGTTAGCCCCTTGAAGAGCTGGCATTGGCAGCCAGTCGGCGGGGTGAGCGAAAGCTCCTCTAGCATGCAAGCAGACATCGTCGCTGGAGGCCTCAGTGGTCAGAGCAGCAAGAGCAGCAGCAACAACAGAGGCGGGAGCCAGCTGGGCCCTTGACTCGGCAACTTCGTAACCGGGGCATGCCCACAACTTGAAGGCGATGGAGCCGGTAGACTGGCACTTCGGGCACAGAGGGTCGACTGCATATCCAGCGCGTAGAGCGCGATCTGCTGTCCAAATGGCGCAACCAGAACAGGCGCGGATCCAGTCGCGCTGGGCAGGGCTGAATTTCCTGGAACTGCAGTCAGCTTTGGGGATGTCCAGACCGGGGCGTTTCCCGACATCCCATTTACCACCCAAGTCCTGTTCCAAACTCCCCATGTAGGCACCCCGACACAACGTGTCCAAGAGCTCGGGGGAGGTTAAGCCTAAAGAGAGACGGTAGCCCCTGTCGTCAAATATCGCCATGAAGTTGGTCACCCCCCAACCAAGGCGGAGCAGAGAGAGGCGCATCGCAGAACGAGGCCCCATCACAGTGGGCCACGTGACCCTCTCGAGGCCAAACACACTGCGCCAACAACTGGCCTGAAACCCGTCGAAAACTCTGGCGCGCGCGATCCATATCTCTCTGCTCCGTCTTGATCGGCGCACGGGCAGCTCTCCAGCACGGGTCGTCAGAGAGAATGCTGACGGCTGCGAGAGGAGATCTGCCCTTGGCAAAGGGTCTAACCGTAAAGAAAAATTGACGTCTCATCAGCAGGAGCTGCCAATCGCTGGCCCCCAGGACATCCGCGCCCCCGGCCCCTCCAGCGAGGGGCCCAAGCATGCGACGAGGGACGAGGTACGACGGAAGGAAAACAATGGCGCTCGCATCTATCTTCCCAAAGACCCAGACTGACCGTCTGATAATATTTCAGCATGTCGTAGAATACACTGACACTGCATCCCCGGCTAACTGCGCCCGCCTCCGCGCGCGCCGATTGGCGCCACACAACGTCCGAAGCTCCCCTAAAGGCCCCAACAGCCCAGTACCGACGGGGGCGCTGCCGCTCCCAGCCCAGGGCATTAGGGCGCCGCAGGCGCCCCCACACCCTGCACCAAGAGCAGAAGACCCCATGTCGGACTGAAGCCGCCAGTGGCCTTGCTGAGGAGCGCAAGCAACACCGCCGAAATCTGTCGCGGCAACACCCCCACCGACTCCATCACTTCAAACAGCAAGCCCAGCGCTATAAGACCGTCGTCGCACAACACGCGATAGCGGCTGCAGTCGAATCCATCATACGTAACAACAGAATCCTTCTTATAACGCGTAGACACGGCTCGAAGCTGGCCAGGAGTGGCCCGGGGAAACGCCTGAGCGAGAGAAACGGGCTTGGCCTCACCAGAAGCCCGCCCCCCAAACTTGCTGAACGCGTCACCCTCTTTGGCCGGCAGAGACGGGGGGTCGGCCACCGCCGAGCCATCCGCCGCCAACGTCGTGCTCGGCCTCCAGGGAGACGGGGCCCTCAGTGATGGCGCGGGCCCTCTTGGCCCCTTGGTCCAGATCTCTCGCGGGCCAAGCGCGCCAGTCCGACTTGAATGCGGAACGATATCCGGCGCCCGCTGACGCGACAGTGCCAGACAGCGCCGACAGCTTCACCCCGCCGTGAGCAATCACCTCAGCCGACCACTGGACTGGGGCATGCTGTCGCGCGAAGCGCCTGATATCCAACAAAGAGGATTCATCTTCAGACGCGTGGCCAGCAATCGAAGCAGGCCAGCAAAGGGGCGATGAATGGATGGCCTTCGCCTGCACAGACGCGCCTCGGTCGTCGCGCGGCAGGGGGACCAAACTCCGAAACTGGGCCCCCAGCCTTCGCGATGGCTCGGTGGGCGGGATACCTTGGCTTGCCGCCCCTCCCCACCACCGACCCCCACGTCGGCTGAGGCCCCCGGCGTTGGCCCAGGCCCCCTGGCCTCGGGTAAGAAGCTGCGCAGCCCTGACGCCGCCCCCTCTCTCAACCGCAACCAGACTTTCCTGGGCCATGTCCAGGGCCTGATCCCAATCTTGCCGCGTGGGCTAGGGGCCGAAAACTCGGCCGGAAGGGAGCGGCGGGGGCCCCCGAAAACCAAGCGCCTTGAGGGCGGCGGGGGCAGGGTGAACAGTAAGGTCGGCAGGGCGGCGCGGGCTCAATTCAGCCGCCATGACCGCGCTGCAGGAGGCGACGGCGTTGCCGAGCCCCCCGCTGCAGACAAAGAAGTCAAACCTAGACGGGCTGCCACCCCCAAAGAAAGCGCAGCCTTCTGGATCAACGCATATGCCCTGGAGCTCAGGGACGAACTTCGAAGGAGCGAGTTCCGGCAGAACGAAGGGGCCCGAACAAGAGGGGCACCTAGCACCGAGGAAGGCCAAAACATCCATGTTACGATCCGAAAGACCTTCACTGCGGCGGAGATAGACGCTTCCAACTCGGAAAGTGAACCACCTGGAGCTTGGACATCAGCAACCATCGCGTGGCCCTGACTCACAACGGAACCTTCCACAGGGGCAGGAAGGCCGAGTCAGTCGCGGCCGAGAACCGCAACTCCCCCTGAGATGTCGGCTGCGGTCTCCTTCGCAGCACGCCAGATTGACCTCCATCCAATTCGAGCGCACCACTGCGGGGCTGAATAGATCTTCTCAGCGTTCCGCAGTCGATGCTCCTGCGCCAGCGCGATGTTGACAGGCGTGGTCAGACAACAGCTTTTCCAGAGTGCCCCAACCATTCAGATTCGCGCTGCGAATGACATGCTGCGCCGGGCTCAGCCCATCGGGCCCCTGGGCCTGGCGAAGGGAGGAAGGGGGGGGCCGGGCACGGGGGGGGGGGGGGGTCCTGGGGCCAGCCACCAACTCTATGGGGCCGCCTGTGCCTGGATACGCCACGACACGGCAAAACTCTGAAGGCTCACCAAAATCGGCCAGCTCACAAAGGGGGTCAGCTGGCAGGGAATGGGTCGGTCGGCCTTCACGCAAAATTGCCTCAGCCCTCGACGGGGCGCGGCGCGCGGCCGGCAGCAATCCACGGAATCGACTTACTGGGCGCGCGACCCCGCACGCCAGGGGGAGGGGGCAACGGAAGAAAGGCCGACACGCCACACAATAACAGTTAGAACTGCGGTGTCAAAACGAGGGCTGACACACTGACCTGACGGGGAAGTCTGGTGGGCAAGTCCTGGGTGATGAAGTAGGTCAACTTGTGGTTGATGCGCGTGCCCCCCTTCAGGCTGACGCTGCGGCTGAGGGGGGGGGGGGGGGGGCACCTGGTTCTGCTGCAGAGCTCGTTGTGCCCGCGCGCGTACATATTCTCCTGATCTCGATGGTGTGGCTGGTGAAGCGGAGCTGGCAGCGGCAGGCTCCGCGGGGGCCCTGGGCCCTGCGCAGCCGTCGGCCTCCGCTCCAGCTCCTCCTTCAGGGCCAGCATCACCTCCACCAGTCCGCGGTGCTTCTGCCATTCGCCTCCGCTTGCTAGCCGGGCGCGCCAACTGCTTCTGTGCCCCTCGCGGAACTTGGCGGCCTGCTTGGCGGCAGCCCCGAACAGCTGCTGCGCCTTCTGCGTGATCGCCTGCTGCAAGGACCTGAGACGTGCCTCCGCTTCAGCATCGTCCTCGGGCGACAAGTCGAACTCTGCCTCAGGTGCCAGCAATGATCCCATGTTAATGGAGAGTTCCTTGCCCTGCAGGATACCTTCGGTCGGAATCGCCGCGGTGGCATGGGCCGCAGGTGCGACACCAGCTGCGGCGGAGCCTCCCGCCTGCAGGCGCAGCTCCTTGACCAGCTCTTTGTGGCGGGCTTCCGAGTTGGCAAGGTCTTCGGTGAGCGACTGAACCACTTGGCGCTGCGCTTCCAGGTCGCATTGCTGCCGCTCGTGGTAGGATACTGGTTTACAGAGCTTGCCCTCCAAGGCGCGCATCTCGGTGAAAGTTTCCCCCACTCGCTGCTGCAATGGGGGTTCAACCTTCTGATCCGCACGCATGGACTCCAACAACTCCTGGTGCTTGGCCGCTCCGTCCGTGTCGCACGTGCCTTGCAACATGGACACCAGCTCGCCCAGGCGAGTGGTCTCGGATGCTGAGCATGGACGGGACGAGGTGCCTCCTGGGAGCTGGAACTGAGGGCCTTGATGAACAGGAAGATCAGCAGACCAAGTCCCAGGAGGAGGCGGCGATCTGGGCTGCCCTCCCTCACGCCAACCCTGCCAGGCGCCGCGCGGCTGGGTGACGAGGTCGAAAGTGGGTGCAATGCGCCAGGTCCAGCAGTGCTTGCATTGCTGCCACTGCTGCTTATTCTTCTTGCACCCACATGCCGTGCATGTCCACGTCGAAGATGTGCCTGGGCCCGAACCGCCATCCCCTTGCCAGGGCCAGCCGTCATGCCAGCGCTGCGCACGAGAGGACACGGGAGCCATGGCAGCGCACTGACTGCGGGAGAAATCTTGGAGTGCATAGATTTGGCTCGCAGGAACGCGTGCCCCTTTGAAGAACAGTTCCTGCAACGCTACTAGAGCGCAAAGGGGCTGGCCCGAGAGGAGGCCGGGCCGAAGGAGGCCCAAGAGGGGCCGCAGGAGGCCCGCAGGGGGCGCCGAAGGAGGGCAGCAGAGGGGCCAGAGGAGGCCTGAGGGTGGCGCCGAAACCAGGTGGTGGTGACCCCCCTACAGGCAGAACATTGCGCACAGGACTCGCGACAGGATACAAGACTCTTCCGACGGCAACATGGCCTCCAAAACCACAGGACGCAAGGATACCTTGCCCCTGGGCTGCAGAGGACACGACGCGCGATGCACAGGACACGAGAATACCCTTAATTTGGCAGGGTCGACCTACTAAGCTGGGCCGCCTGTAATGGTGACCCCCATGGCACCCCAAATCTCCGACGTAGTGGATTGATCACGGCACCGACCCCCAAGGGTCTATATCCATCCCCCAGGACCGTTTTTTCCGATTCGTCCCGAATCATGATCTGACTGTCCCTGGGCCTGGCAAGGGCCCCAGAGGCCGCAAAATGATCCCAAACCGTTCGTCGTGAGTTGTATTTTTTCAAACCTTGAACACGTGGGGGACTGCCCGAACCAAGGCTGGGTCCGCAGAAGGCCCGCAGGAAGGCCTGCAGGAGGCCCGAAAGGGGCGCCAAAGGGGGGCGCCGAAGGAACCAATGGTGACCCCCCTAGTGGTGAATCCCAACGGGCACTGCCCGCGCCCGATCCTCCCTCCTCCTCCTCCTCCTCCTCCTCCTCTTCCTCCTCCTCGTCCTCCTCCTCCTCCTCCTGATCATCATCATCATCATCATCATCATCATCATCATCATCATCATCATCATCATCATCATCATCATCATCATCATCATCATCATCATCATCATCAGCATCATCATCCATACTATCCTCTTCCAACTCCTCTTCCTCCTCCTCCTCCAACTCATCCTCATACTCCTCCTCCTCCTCCTCCTCTTCCTCTTCCTCCTCCTCCTCCTCCTCCTCCTCCTCCAACACCTCCTCATCCTCCTCCTCCTCCGCCTTCTCCTGCTCGTCCTCCTCCTCCTCCTCCTCCTCCCCATACACTCTCCTCCTCCGCTCCTCCTCCTACCCCTCCCCTGGTCCAACTCCTGCTCCTCCTCCTCCTCCTCCTCACTCCTCCTCTCTCCTCACTCCTCCTCCTCCTCCTCCTCCTCCCCCCCTCCCCCTCCTCCTGCCTCCTCCTCCCCCATCCCCCTCCTCCTCCTACTCCTCCTCCTCCTCCTCCTCCTCCTCCTCTTCTTCTTCTTCTTCTTCTTCTTCTTCTTCTTCTTATTATTCTTCTTCTTCTTCTTATTATTCGTATTATTAATCGTCGGCTTCTCCTTCACATTTATTCTTATTAGTATTACCATTCGTCGCATTATGCTTCTTCTTTCTTCATGCTTCGTAGTATTCTTATTGTTCGTATTAGTATCCGTCGCCTTCTTCTTATTAGTATTACAATTAAAAGTATTAGTAGTAGCAGTAGTATGATTATTATTATTATTAGTATCATCATTATTATTATTAGTATTATTAGTATTACTAGTATTATTATTATTACTATTCGTATCATTATTATTATCAGTATTAATAGTATTAGTAGTATTGGTATTATTGGTATTATTCATATTATTCATATCAGTCTTATTCGTCGTATTACTATTAGTAGTAGTATTACTATTACTATTACTACTATTACCATTAAGATTATCATTAGTATTATTAGTATTACTACTATTAGTAGCATTCGTATTATCATTATCAGTATCATTATTACTGGTATTAGTCTTATTAGTATTAATATTAATATTACAATTATTATTCATAGTAGTAGTATTATTAATCGTTTTC
>CAUYUJ010010645.1:0-27277 GCA_963575745.1 Prorocentrum cordatum
GGGGGAGCGCGGGGGGGGAGCCCCTCGCCGCTCCGCGAGAGCCGTGCGGGCCCCCGCGGGGCAGCCTGTGCCCGTGCCGCCCCTCGCCTCCTCGAGCCTCCCGCCTCGTGCCTCGTGCCTCGTGCCTCGTGCCTCGTGCCTCGTGCCTCGTGCCTCGTGCCTCGTGCCTCGTGCCTCCTCCTCCTCCTCCTCCTCCTCCTCCTCCTCTCCTCCTCCTCCTCCTCCTCCTCTCACTCCGACTCCTGTTCCTGTTCCTGTTCCTGTTCCTGTTCCTGTTCCTGTTCCTGTTCCTGTTCCTGTTCCTGTTCCTGTTCCTGTTCCTGTTCCTGTTTCTCCTCCTCCTCCTCCTCCTCCTCCTCCTCCTCCTCCTCCCCGTCCTCCGCTTCCGCTCGGGCTCCCGCCTCCCGTCGGCAACACGCAGGAAAGCGACCCTGGGCAGGAGTGACCTTTGGCGCGCGGCTTCGGGAGGGACGCGGGGGGCCCAAACCCACGCGCGCAGGACGCTGCTATCGCATCGCGCTCGTCGATCGGGGACCCCACTGGGCCCGCACCCCAAAGGTCACTCCGGCGAAGGGTCACTCTTCCGTGCAGTCGACCCCGTCGCCCTGCCACCCCCACCCCCCGCGCCACCCTGGCGCGACTCGAGGAAGATGGGGGCTCTGGAAGCTCTGCCTGGTCGGAGCTTGCGACAGGACTGGCGAGGGCGAGGAGGGGAAGCACAAGAAGGGGGAGGGGGGGAGAGGGATGAGGGGGGGGGGACGGGCCAGAGCAAGCCTAGGTCACCCTCTCACGCCGCTCTGCAGCCGCCGCGGCGGCCCCCGCGCCCACCATTTTCCAGCACGAGAGCGCGCCCGCGGAACCGGGAGAAACCAAGCGCGCCTTCGTCGGGCACAAGCCGTGGCGCGCGGAACACAGAGTACCGGAGGGGGCGTCATCGCCGCCGCGCAGCGTGGGGGTGCGGGAGCAAGAAGAGGGGGCGAGGCAGTGAGAACGCTTCTCCAGCAGCATCGTCCTCATCATCGCCACAACCACAGTACCATCATCATAGTCATGATCATACTCATAATCATAATCATAATCATAATCAGCATCATCGTCATCAGCATCATCACCATCATCATCAGCAGCAGCAGCATCAGCATCAGCATCATCACCATCGTCATCAGCAGCAGTATCAGCATCAGCATCAGCATCAGCACCAGCAGCAACGACAGCATCAGCATCAGCATCATCGGCATCATCGGCGTCGTTGAAATCATCCTCATCATCAGCATTGTAATCATCAGCATCAACATCAACATCATCATCATCATCATCAGCAGCAGCATCATCATCATCATCATCATCATCATCATCATCATCTTCGATATACTCGTCAGCATCATCATCATCCTCATCATCATCGCCATCATCCTTATCACCAATCATCACCATGATCGTCATCAGCATCATCATCACCAGATTCATAATCATAATCATCGCCTTTCTGCCACGATGGTCATAACCATCATCATCCTCATCATCATCAGAATCATAGTCGGAATCGGATTCATCGCGATCAATATAATCATCATCAGCGTCAGCATCACCAGCACCAATAATAATCATCACCATCAGCACAATATTCAACAACATCATCACCATCACCATCACCATCGTCATCATCATCATCATCATCATCATCATTATCATCATTATGAGCATCATCATCATCATCATCACCATCATCAACATCATCGTGAGCATCATCAACGTCATCGTCAGCATCATCATCAACATCGTCATGATCATCGGCATCGTCGTCGTCACCATCATCATCAACAACATCGTCATCATCGTCATGAGCGTCAGCATCATCGACAACACCGTCAGGAGCATCACCATCACCATCACAGTCAACATCGTCAGCATCACCACAATCATCAGCATCATCATTGTCATCATCAGCACAATGATCATCGTCAGCATCATCACCACCAGTATCATCACCATCGTCAGCAGCAGCACCATCATGATCATCAGCATCATCAGCATCATCAACATCATCATTGTGGTCGTCATCGTCGGCACCGTCATCATTGTGATCATCATCGCCAACGGCATCATCACCACCATCAGCATTATCATCACCATCACCATCATCATCAGATCATCATGGTCCTCTTCACCATTATCGACAACCTCATCATCAGCGACATCGCCAGTCTCATCATCAGTCTCATCACTATCACCATCAACAACAACGTACTCATCCTCACCAGCATCATCGTCACCACCATCGCCACCATCGCCGTCATCACCATCATCATCATCATCATCATCATCAGCATCATCATCATCATCTCCCGCCTGCACAATTTGAAATATGCGACTGATTCAGGATGGTTCGCAACCGTATCACAGAATAGATCTTGTTCCTTTTCGACATGCGATTCTGACCTTAGCACCGCGTACATTCGTCTTTCAGTTTGCAACGGTCTCAAGGATGCGTATGGTTGTAGTCCTGGGAAAAGTGTTCTGGTACGATTCTGGACTGCCAGGGGGCAACAGTCAAGTGGAGTCCCGGTGATGCAGTCCCATGAATGGTGTTCAGGCACGACTACAGAATGTCACGACACAACAGTCACGTTGATTCGCGGCGTTGAATTCTCAAGAATGGTGCTGCAGCATGGTTTAGGATTCCCAAATAATTCCGGAAACTGTGGGGTGCACAAATCCTATCACACGTACACTGTCAAGCTATTACCTATACGACCACCCTTCGGGTGATAAGGAGGTTGTGGGGGGGGAGAGGGGGGGCTGACTCAATCGATCTCACTATCGATCTCACTCAACGGGTCAACGGGACACCACGGGACACCACTGGACACTTGTCGATCTCACTGTCGATCTCACTATCGATCTCACTCAACGGGACACCACGGGACACCACGGGAAACCGCGGGACACCTCTCGATGTCACTATCGGTCTCACTATCGATCTCACGATCGATCTCACTCAACGGGACACCATAGGACACCACGGGACACCTCGGGACACCACATCGATCTCACTATCGGTCTCACTATCGATCTCACTATCGATCTCACTCAACGGGACACCACGGGACCCCACGGGACCCCACGGAACACCGCGGGACATCGCGAGCCACCGCCGGACGGCCGGGCGGGGGAGAATCATTTGTCTTGGCTTCGCCCTGGCAACGGCGGACACGACGGGACCCCACGGGACACCGAGGGACACCGCGGGACACCGCGAGCCACCGCCGGACGGACGGGCGGGGGAGAATCATTTGTCTTGACTTCGCACAGGCAACGGCGGGTTCATTCCTCTCGCGCGCCCACGCAGCTTCGCCTCGCCCGCACGCACGACACGAACGAAACGAAACGATTTCCCGGTTGGGGTCTCCGTTCCACTGCGATCTCACCCTCCAACCTCCGATTTCGTTGTTTATGTCGTTTCCTGGTGAGGCATCTCCCAGGCCGGAAATTTTGATAGGGACCTATGCAGAGGGAACTTGGAGGGAGGTTGCTTGCAACATCGGTGATGCCTCTTGGGTTTACCCTTGTCCGCCTCCTTCTCCTCCTCCTCCCAATCGTCGTCTTCATCCGCGTTGGATCCGTTTCCTCGTCCTCCTTCGTCTCCGCCTCCTCCTCCACCTCGTCCTCATGCTGGTGCTGATAATGACCATTATAAACATCATCACGATCAGCAGCATCATGCTCATCAGGATCATCATACTCATCATCATCAGAATCAGCACCAGCATCAACAACCATCCATCACCACGGTCATCAACATCCTCATCATCAGCAGTACCATCACCATTACCATCACAATCATCATGTGCAGACTCGTCTTGATCCTCATCATCCGCATCATCATCAGCAGCATCATCACCCTTTTTATGATAATCATCATAAGAATCGTCATCACCGTCGTCGTCGAATTCATCGGCACCATCAGCCTAATCATCGCCGCCACCGCATCATCATGATACTCTTGACCCGCATAATCATTACGTTCACCTTATGTTGTCATCGTTCTACCAGCATTGCAACCTCATCGTTGCATTATCGCTACCACCGTCCCAATCATCGGTATTATCATCAGCAGCGTCATCAGAATAATCAGACCCTTCCTCGTACAGTAGTGTTCATCCTCGTCCTCTTCCTCCACCGCATTATCATCCTCCGTCCAATCCTCCCTCACCCTAAATAGGGGGCAAACAAACCTACCTCGCTTTTGACCACCCTCGCTTCCAAGAGACACCAAGCGATGCCAAACTACGGCCTGTACTGGTCAGGCCGCTTGACGAGGAGGCGCGTGGTATGACTTGGTTTTGCCTGGAAGCGAAAGCGGGGTAGGTAATTCACGCTCTGACTTAATGCTGAAAAACAAGGCGTGCACGTCGATCCGGATCTGGAGCGGCAAGGGGGGGGTAGACGGCAGAGCCGGAGCCCCTGCACAACGGACAGCAGTGGGGGGCGCCAGGGCGAAACCGATGCCCGAGAAAAATACACAGAGCGATGACCTCCACCTGTGGCTGCGTCATCGCCGTGCGGCTTAAACTCCGCACGCCCCCCCCTCCGAAGAGAGGGTGGCACCCGCTGGCCAACGAGGAGGCAGAGGATTGAGGAGGGGAGGCGCGGGTGATCCCAACGAGCGTGCCGTTCGAGCTCTGACGGGAACCTGGGCTCCAGAGCGCACTGCCCAGTCCTCGGAAGCCGGGCAAGGGCTGCGAAAAGCCGTGGCTGCTAAACTCGACCTCCGGGAAGCTGTCTTCGTCCTTCCGGGAAGAAGCCCGTTGACGGCTTCGCGTGCCGCGCCGCATTCCGGGAAGCTGTTTTTTCCTTCCGGGAGGGCCGTTTTAGCAGCCACGGTTTGAGCAGCCCTCGCCCAGCTTCCGAAGTACCCTCCTGACGACTCAAGGAGCGCACATCGCCGCACATACGCATACTCCGAGGGCTGCTGCTCTCTGTGAGAGAACGTCGGATGCCGCACAAGAGCACATGAATGCACCAGCAAAGCACGCCCGCGCGGATCAAACGAGCTGTCAACTCATCTTTCCTGCACCCGCTCCTCTCACCCTACGCCCTCCCTCCCCCCCGCACCCTAGAAAAGAACTGCATAAACATCAACGTCCGAAGTTCCGCGCAGATCTCTTGGATCAGCGCTTGGCCACCGTGGCGCCTAGAGGCGCCAGAGGGGTGAAGCACTGATCCAAGAAATCTGCGCGGACTTCCGAAAGTGTGTGCTGCTCCCTCGCTCCCTCCCCCCCCCTCCCTCCCGCCCCCCAACTCCGCTCCCTGCCTGCCCATGCCCCCCCCCCCTCCCTCCCCACTGCCTCGCCCACCTTCCTCCGAGCTGCACCCCGCGCCGGAATTCCTCTGGCTCGTCGATGCCGAAAAGCTCTACGAGGTATTCCTCTCTAGCTTCGCCGCTTTGTTTTTTTCGGGAAGCTCTACGAGTCACTCTCCAGCTTCGCCGCTTCGCTCTTAGGGAAGCTCTGCGAGTCACTCTCGAGCTTCGCCGCTTCGCTCTCAGGGATCCCTCCCTCGCTCCTCTCTGCCCTGATCCCTGCCTTCTCTGCCCCCCCGCCCCTCGCAGGCGCGCACCGCTCCCCCCCCCCCCCCCCCCCCCTCCTCGTCCTCCTCCTCCTCCTCCTCATCCTCCTCCTCCTCCTCCTCCTCCTCCTCCTCCTCCTCCTCCTCCCGCGCAGAGTATAGTCTGGGAAGGGGGCGATTGCCCACGCGCCTGGCTACGACAGCAGTGTACATCTCAGCGCTCGGGTGCTCGGTGTCTCGCTGGTGACGCCAGCTGTGAGAATGCGGGCTGACGATGAATAAAAAATGGGAGAGAACGATCAAAAAAAAGTGTTCTGCAAGTTCTGCACAACTTTTCTGACTGGAGGAGAACGATGTGAAAAAATAAGTTTCCAGCCCGCGGCTGGTTTTTTCTAATCGTCATCCCGGGCGCCGCCGCGTGAACACGACCCCCGGTCACTTATTAATCTTCATCCTCCATTATGCCAGCGGCCACTGGTTGAACCCCTGGGCCAGCATGACTATGGCTCGGGTGGCACCGGCAAGTATGCACAATTGATTTGACCAGCTACTGGAATCATATCATGTGTCCCCGTGTCTTCGTCAAAGAAACATCAACCCACCAATCACACCTGACTAACGACTAGCCCACGTATTTGGTGCAATTCCACGTGATGGAGGGTTGCGGTGGAACTGGTGCCAGGAAGCACTCGAACGCACAGCCTCTGCTGACACTTCCAAACACGCGGGAGCAAGTTTGAGCACCACCTCTGTGATATCATTCCGCGACGCTACTGCTAGCTGCGAGGCCTCAGCAACTTGTGACGTGATGTGCGCCTGCGCACAAGCCATCCAGCCCAATGTCAGCAGCACCGGCTGGTGGCATGCTCACAGGTGCTCCTGATCAGCATGATTCGGAGATGTCGATGTCGTCTGCGTGGTTGGCGTCAGTTGCACAAGCCACCCCTCCACCCCCTGGGCCAGTCCACCCCTGTCGTTTGAGGGGCAACGATGGCGAGGGGGGCTGGCTCAAGGGGGGGAAGCACCGACCTGGAATCGGCGGCACGTCGCCGATCGACTTGCGACAACTGGGGCCCCGACAGCGAATCCGCAGGTTCCTGGGCCGGGCGGGCTGTCGAGCCCTCATCGGCGATGCATGGGCGATCCAAGGTCGATGCACACCCCTCCGAGCCCATCCCCCCGAACGTTGCCTTGAGCGTCTGCCTTCGCCCCATGCCCGGCGGTGACAGGGCGCCAGCCTCGCGGACGAAGAGAAACTCCTGCGCGCCACGCCCAAGGAGGCTCCAAGAGGCCCGCCGAGCGGCGCGATCGGCCCAGCGAACGTCAGAAGCTCGCCCGCAGCAGACGCGGGGGGGAGCAGGCAGAGCGAAGCTGCCCCTGCCTCCCCAGCATGAAGGGGGAGGAGGGGGAGGAGGAGGGGGAGGAGGGGGGGAGGAGGGGGAGAGGAGGAGGAGGAGGAGGAGGGGAGAGGAGGAGGAGGAGGAGGAGGCGGAGGAGGAGGAGGAGGCGAGAGAAGGGGGAGGGGAAGGAGCAGGAGGAGGAGGAGGTGGAGAAGGAGGAGGAGGCGGAAGCGGCGGCGGGGGGGGAAAAGGAGGAGGAGGAGGACGACGACGACGAGGAGGAATAGCAAGGAGGGAGAGAAGGAGGAGGAGGAGGAGGAGGAGGAGGAGGAGGACGAGGAGGAGGAGGAGGAGGAGGAGGAGGAGGAGGAGGAAGGGGAGGAGGAGGAGGGAGGAGGAGGAGGAGGAGGCAGAAGCGGCGGCGAAGGGGGAAGAGGAGGAGGAGGAGGAGAAGGAGGAGGAGGAAGAGGAGCAGGAGGACTAGAGCAGGATGAGGATCAGGACCCAGCACGCACACCACTGATGCTGCAATACACCCTCCCGTCCAAAGTTCCCTCCCCATGTGTCAATCCGCCACCGTGCGCCCAGCGCACGTTGAGGCGTTGTAGAACGCCAAATGCTGCCAGGCGGGGTCTCTCCAAATCTTCTACGGGCGCCCCCTCTCCTCACACAGTGTTGCGCGCATCGCCTCTCCCTCCCGATGTTCCCTGGGCGGCCCGACGCTTCCCCTGGGGCTCTCCAAGGCTCTGCAAGGCGTCCAAGATGGCCTGGGAAGGCCACAGAGGCCGCCAAGATGGGCCAACGTTGTCTCAAAAGGCACCCGGCGGCTCATAAGACGACACCAAGAGACTCCAGAGGGAAGACGGCCCAGGACGGCACCAAGATGGCGCCTCAGGAACCCAGGACAGCCCCAAGACCGCCCAGACAGCCCCCCAGGAGCGCCCCTCGAAGAATGGAAGCCAGAGGCGTCGCGTATGACGGCCTTCGGTGCTTGAAGCGTCACCACACAGAGTGCTGCGCCGGCACGGTGGTGGGAATTGCTGCGGGCAGATGGATACAAGCATCAAGTCCGCCCAACAAGTTGGGCATAGGTGGTTTAGCGAGTCAGATATTCCAACTCCTCTTCACCCGAGGTTTACCTCCATACCTATGCCCAATCCCTGGGTCCAGACGGGCCCCGTTTCGGGTCGCTAGACCGCCCAAGATGGCCCAAGCCCAAGACGGCCCCAGAAAGCCTAAGAGTGCCTCCAAGATCGCACAAGATAGCAAAACATGGCTCAAGAGAACAGCATGCCTCCTCAGAGTGCCCCAAGCTGGCTCCCACAGGCTGGGCTCCAGGATGGCTGCGCGAAAGCCCCTGAGAGGGCACAACTCGCGCAACGTTCCATATGTTGTTGTCTGTGCACCTGTGGCACCTGAGTCGCCTTGTGGACTTCAGATGGCTCCAAGATGGGCTCCGCAGGCCTCCGGGATGATTCGAAAGGCCCAGAGGAAGGGAGCGAGGAGAAGAAGGATGAGGAATACGAGCAGCAGCAGCCAAGGAACAGTAAGAGGAGACGGAGAATCAGCAGGTAATGGTTTTAGGTGGGGGGCGAGGAAGACACGGCAGATGTCGGGGCTCAGAAGGGAGGAGGGGAAGGAGCATAGGGAGAGGAGGAGGAGGAGGAGGAGGAGGAGGAGGAGGAGGAGGAGGCACGGCAGGAGGAGGAGGAGGAGGCACGGCAGGAGGAGGCGAAGGAGGAGCAGGAGGAGGAGGAGGAGGAAGAAGAGGCGAAGGAGGAGGAAGAATGGGAGGACCGATCAAACCGGGAGGACCGGGAGGGTGAGCAGAAGGAGCGGGAGAGGCCGTGGCCTTCGGAGAGCAGGAGGCGGGTGCAGCTGCGCTCCCCCACCGCAGCGCAGGAGGGGGGGGGGAGCAGAAGGCCCCGCCCCCCCGCATGGGCCAACGGGCACCGCGACTTGCGGGGCGCCGAAGGGCCTCGGAGAGGGCGGTGCGTGGCCCCCGCCCCGCCCCGCCTGCTGCCAGAAGGCGCCAGGTCGCACCGATCTCCCCCCTCAGCATCATCAGCATCATCAGCATAATCATCATCGTCATCATCATCAGCATCACCATTATCGGCACCACCAGCATCAGCATCATCAGCACCATCATCATCATCATCATCATCATCATCATCATCATCATCATCATCATCATCAGCGTCATCATCATCATCATCATCATCATCATCATCATCATGATCATCATCAGCATCATCATCAGCATCATCAGCATCATCATCATCATCTTCATCATCAGCAGCATCATCCTCAACATCATCAGCACCAGCATCACCATCATCATCATATCCGACACCATCATCAACATCATCATCAGCACCATGATCATAAGCATAATCCTCATCAGCAGCAGCAATATCATCACCATCCTCATCATCATCAGCATTATCATCAACACCATCATGAGCATGATCATCTGCAGCATCAGCATCAGCATCATCATAAGCATCATCATCCTAATCAGCATCGTCGTCGTCATCATCATCAACATCATCGCAACCATCCTCATCCTCGTCCGCATCCTCATTATCATCATCCGCATTATCAGCATCAGCATCCTCATCATCATCATCAGCATTAGCATCATCATCGTCATCGGTATCGCATCGTCATCGTCATTGTCATTATCGTCATCAGCATCGTCATCATCATCATCACCCCCATCCTCAAACGCACCATCACCATCATCATTAATCATCATCAGCATCAGCATCGTCATCGTCATCGTCATCATCAGCATCATCCTCACCATCCTCATCATCACCACCATCATCATGCTCATCCACATCATCATCGCCACCACCACCACCACGACCATCATCACTATCATCGGCATTATCATCCTCGTCAACAGCATCATCATCAGCATCAGCATCATCAACTCCAGCATCATCATCATCATCATCAGCATCATCATCAGCATCACCATCACCATAATCATCATCATTATCATAATCAGCATCGTCATCATCATCATCATCAGCATCGTCGTCGTCATCATCATCCTGTCCCCTCCCATCGTCATCGACATCATCATCATCATCATCATCATCATCATCATCATCATCATCATCATCAACAGCTACTAGTATTCCCTGTCTTCCTCCTCCTTCTCCGCTCCTCATTGACATTTTCATCCAAGTCATGATGCACACCCTCTTACGCCCCCCCCATTCCGGTCCTCTTCCTTACAGATAACTCCCTCCTCCCTCCTCCCTGCCGCACCCCGAGAACAATTGGAAGGGCGGCCCTGGGGTTCGCCGGAGACCTTCGTACCATGTATGGTCCTGGAGCTTACGAGTTGACATCGGAGGAGAGGAGGAGACGGAGGAGGAGGAAGAGGAGGAGGACGCGGAGGAGAAGGAGGAGGAGGAGACGGAGGAGGGAGAGGAGGAGAAGGAGGAGGGGAAGGAGGAGGAGGAGGAGGAGGAGGAGGAGGAAGAGGAGGAGGAGGAGGAGGACGAGGAGGAGGAGGAGGAGGAGACGGAGGAGGAGGAAGAGGAGAAGGAGGAAGAGGAGGAGGGGGAAAAGGAGGAGGAAGAGGAGGAGGAGGAGGAGGACACGCGACTCGAATGACTTCGCCGAGGAAACGAGGGAGCCACGACATATTAGAGGAAAACGCGGCTATCCCGAAGCCGCGTGGGTGTCACCACTTAGGGGGATCCCCGTGCGCGGGTGACATTTGGCCCTGAGATTTCTTAGGGCTGTGGAACGAAGCCTACTGGTCTCCCAGATAACGGGACCATTGCAGTGGGCCATCAACACTGGGGACTGGCGGGTGGATGCTGATCCCCCGCAGTTCAGACAGTAGACAAATGGGCCTTCGGTGACCAAATGGTGTCCCCGAATCAGCTGAAAAGAAGGCCAGGGATACTAGACACAGTATCGGGCCTACTCGAAGCCGCGCTAGACACAGCGGGCCCCCCCACCTCAGCAGCCCTGTTGCCTGCGACCGTCCACCCCTGATCGCCAACCGCGGCTCCCAGGACACGATCCTCCGCCGCGAGGGCGATCGAGATGGCCTCCTCGCGGGCTGCCGGCAGTGGTGCAGCAGAAGGAGCAGAGGCGGCAGAGTAGGGGAGGCGTGCGCGAGCGCGCGCCATCATTCTCTGCAGGGCCGTGGGCGCACACTCTGCTCGCTCCAGTCGCCTCCACCCTGTCTCGGAGCTCGCCGAGGCCAGACAATGGCCACATTGCCAGCTCGACCCGCGCCGAACCAGCTGGTGGCGTTGATGTACGAGCTGTACAGGTGCAGGAGGGGCTGCCACTCGGGTCCTTTTTGGGATGGCCTCGTGAATGTCATCCATGGTCGAGCCGACCGCCGCCATCAGCCACGCCAGAAGCTTGGCCTGCTCCTTGGCGCCCGACATCTTGGCGCGGAAGACGTCGTGGATGGTCCGGGGCAGCACGTGCAGCTGGGCCCCGACCTTCGCCAAGAAATCGGCCCACGCGTTGCCGTAGAAGTCGCCAATGTGGTGCCTGCCGGTGCTCTGCAGGAAAAGTCCACATCTTTGTGCGCTGGGCACCATGTCGCTCCAGGTCGCGGGAGGCCGTCCATCTGCTCGTAAACACAGCGCCAGATGTCTGCATACTGGCCCCGTGCACTGGCCAGCTCAGGGTCCCAGCTCTCGATCTCGGCGGCCAGGGCCGACAAGTCAGTGACAGCATGGGAGACGTACGGCATGAGGCGCAGCATCTGCAGGAAAGCCCAGCGCTCCGCACGGCCGACGGCCTGGCGCCGTCCAGGCAGCGCGCCAAACACCGCCCTGACGGGCATGTTGTGGTCGTTCAGCTGCACCGCGGCCCATCCGCAGCGGCAAAGCTCAGGCCACGCAGTGTCGAAGCCCGACCCGTCGTGGTAGGCGATCGTGCTGCGTGAGTTGAGCGGCGACTCCCAATCGCCCCAGAAGTGCACCTCGGCCTCCAGCGCTGCCGGCCTGACCGGCTGCGGGAGGAGCGGCAGGCCGACCACCAACTCGAAGCGGTCGTAGTCCTGGTGGGCGATGCCGACCCCAGCGCCATCCTTGATCCTGTCGCGTAGCTTGAGAAGCTTCTCAGGCAGCTCCTCCAGCTTCCTTCCGTCCCCATCGTCACCTCGCGTCAAGATGAGCGGGCACCCATAAAACTGATGCCCCTTGGTGCACGGCGCATCGCCTGGGCAGAAAGGGCAGGCCGCCGACGCGAGGTAGCCCATGGCGTGCCTCTTGTAAAACAAGGCTAGGATCGGGATAAATCGCTCCAGAGCGTTCCGGAGCGCTCTCAGAGCGTTCCGGAACGCTCTGGAGCGGCCGCGGCGCCCAATACATCCTCCAAACCCGCCGATTCTCAGAGATTTCGAGTTATCCCGATCCGATTTTGTCCCGATCTTCGCGTCGTTTTATCTTGGCCAGGTCTCAGGAGGCCCCATCCCACAGCTTGCGTAGCTGCCCAGCCCGCGCGCCCTTCACCGCGGCCCTGGGCGGAGCCAAGACCCTGCGCATAGCGCGGTGCCACACCACAGCGTCGGCCGGCACCGCCTCGTGGTGGCTGAGAATCTGCCGACCCTGCCATCGAGCGATACCCGCTCGAAGGAGGTGGGCCACGTCCTTGGGCGGTGTCTGCAGCAGCTGCAGAATCTCGCCCTCGTCGGTGACCAGCAGCAAGCTGGAGTGCATCGTCCAGCCGATCCTCAGCAGGCTCATCCACGCAGCTGCCATGGGCCCGCGAAGCCCATGCCATGACGGCTTGGCCTCGAGCTACTGCGCCTCCAGCTTCTGCCAGGCGCGCTGCAGCCTCGCCAGCTGCACGGATGGAGGGCTGCACGGACGGAGGGCGGTGTCGTTTCAAGATGCGGCTCTCGCCTCAGCGCCGCGCACAGTCGTTTCAAACATTGGCGTACGAGAAATGGCTCTTTAAATCGCGTCAGGGCTGTCAGGGCGCACTAGTCACGTTGATTCGCGGTGTTGAAGTCCCAAGAAGAGCGTTCTGGCACGATTCAGGGTCGTTAGGACGCAACAATCAGGTTGATCCGTGGCGTTGGAAGCCCGAGACTGGTGTTTTGGCACGTTTCAGGGTCTTCTAATGATTGCCTCTTAACGGGGCACGTCATCCGTGGAAAGAAATCCTTGTAGGGCCTTACGAAGAGAGAGCCTGGGTGGAGGGTGTTTTCCAACATCGTTGATGAGTGTTGGGTTCCCACTGTCTGGACCACCCCCTGCTCCCCCTCATCCTCATCCCTGGTCCTTCTGCTCCTCGTGCCGTTCCTCATCATCCTCATCCTCCTCCTCCGCGTCCTCCTGCTCTGGCTTCTGATCCTCCTGCTAATGTTACTTGTCCTGCTCACAATGCTCCAGCTCCTTCTCCTCCTCTTCCTCCTCATTATCCTGCAACATTTCCTCCTCCTCCTCCTCATCATCATCATCACCATCATCATATCAGCCAGCGTTGACTCCAAATAGCTAGGAGGACAGGAGGAGGACGAGAGGAGGATGGGAGGAGGACGAAAGGAGGACGGGAGCAGGACGGGAGGAGGACGGGAGGAGCAAAATCAAGCAAGCGGGAGCAAGCAAGCGCAAATAGGCATAGGCATTGGCATAGGCATAGGCGTAGGCATAGGAGTTAGGGGGAGACATAGACATAGGCATAGACATAGCCATAGCAAATAGGGGGGCATAGGAATTAGGGGGGCAGCGAACCAATTGTAGGGTTTGAATTTAGAACTCCTATATGGCAAGCCTATTTGGAGGAACATCAACATCATCAACATCAGCATCACCATTACCATCACCATCACCATCACCACCACCACCATCATCAGCATCATCAGCATCATCATCATCATCATCATCAGATTCATCATCATCACCACCACCATCATCATCGCCATCGTCATCATCAGCAGCAGCATCATTATCGTCGTCGTCGTCGCCCCCGCCGCCGTTGTCGGCGACGTCGTTGCCGTCGACGTCTTCGTAGTCTTCGACGTCATCGTCATCCCGCCCCTACTCTTGACATTTCTGCTAGCAGGCGCCATAGGGCGAGGCTCGCGCCTAGACAGCCGAATAACGGATTGCGAGGCGCCGAACTTCTGGACGCTCTGGCCGGGACTGGGGAGTTCCTCACCACCCGCCCCTCCAGGAGAAGGGGGGGAAGGAGGACAGCAATTAGGCGGAGGAGGCGGAGGAGAGGATAGAAAGAGGGGGGGAGCGCCTCTACATCCAACGCCATGTCCACCTGATCCTCTTCTCCTGCCGCCTCGTCCAAATCATTCCCTCATAGGCATGAGGGGCAAAAGTCCTGGTGGACCCTGGGGCGTTCTCCAGGGACCTACGCAACGCTTGACGGTCCCAAGGCTCTGGGAAGTCCTCGGGATCCCGGAGATGGCGAAAGACCTCCAGGAACACTGTTACTCAAAGTCCGTTCTCTTGATCCATGTTCCTGCATCCCACAGACAGCGTCCAGAAGTTCGTACTCCGACGAGACTTCCCTGCAGCAGCAGCAAGCGTCACGCTGGCGAGGCCAGCGAAAACCACCGCGAGGGCGAGGTACCCCCCCCCCACGGGAAAGGGGGGGGGGAGAATTCTGGCAGAGAGCACGACGATCAGGACAAAAGGAGGAGGCGGAGGAGGAGGAGGAGGAGGAGGAGGAGTAAGGGAAGGAGCCAAGTTAGCCAGGTCGAGCGAGTCAGGGGGCCCGCCTGCTCCGCGTCTCCCTCCCACAGTATAACAATCGAATGTTGCAGCATTTGCAACATTCGATTGCAAATGTTGCAATTGCTCGATATTTGCAATATCAATATCGATATTCGATTGCAATATCAATATCGATGTCGGAATCAATACCGATATTTGCAACACTCGATTGCAATATCAATATCAATCTCGGCATCAATGTCAAAACCTGCGCGCTCCAGCGGAACGCGCTCCCAGCTCGCAAACGGAAGTCGCTCGCGCGCAGCCCCTCTTCCGACGACTGGGCGGAAAGAAAGCTGCGCCAGCCGCGCAGAGGCGGGAGCGGCAGAACTGCTGACGTGCGCAATGGGGACGATGCGCCTCCTCCTCCTCCTCCTCGCCTCCTCCCCCTCCTCCTCCTCCCCCTCCTCCTCCTCCTCCTCCCCCCCTCCTCCTCCTCCTCCTCCTCCTCCTCCTCCTCCTCCTCCTCCTCCTCCTCCTCCTCCTCCTTCTCCTCGTTCTCCTCGTCCTGGCTCAAGTCCTGAGCACACCGCGGGAGGTGCAGGACGTTCTCACTGCCATCCAGGGAAGGCCCTGGGTGTTCGGGCTCAAGCCAGCGCTTTGCCCAGTGCCAGCCTGGTCCGCCCCAGGCAGCGGCACAGCTACGTCCCGCACTCGTGCCACCAGCTGGGTCCATTTCCTGCGCGTGCTGCTGCACAGGGGAGACAGGAGATGTCGATGGCCCCGAGGAAGTCTGCCGTCTGCTCGAAGCGCGGCTGTAAAGGATGGGCTTTGTGCTGTGCTAATGCTCGCCATTGCATCCAGTGTGGCAACCGTGTCAAGCAGCGTTCGGAATCAGTTTTGCATGCAGATCGCCCAGCAGGGGGAGGTGGAGGAACTCTGGATGTTCGGCCTGACGTTCACGAGCCACCGCCCAAGCCAGGCCGCTGGAGACATGGCTCCCGCGGGCCTGAGCCCCCCCCCCCCCTGGCCTGGGCCGCGGGGGAGGTCGCAAGGTCACCTTCGCGGAGGATGACACCCCCAGTGAAGATCCAGTGGCCCTGGCCCAAGCGCAGGTCACTTTCTGGAAGAAGTGGAAACCAGACGGAGAGGAGCACAAGGCGGCGCTCGGCAAGCTCAAGTATGCCAAGGCGCAGGCCCTGTCCGCCAAGAGCCTGGAGCAGCAGGCGCAGTCGCTGTCAGATCAGTTGCAGGTCGCGCGCCAGAAACTCATGGCCCAGAAGAAGGAAGCGACGGAGCTTGTGCACACCATCGTCGAGGCGAGTGAACACCACGGCAAGCTGGTCGCGGAGATCGAGACCAACACCAAAGAAGTGCAGTCATTGGAGTCTCAGCTCAACCTGGCCACCCAGGCGGCAGCGTACGAGGCATCCAAAGATGAGGATTTACTCACCACTCCCCAAGGCATGCTGGCAGCGCGCATGCCTGAGGGTGGGGAGGCCCCCACCAGAACTACGAGCTACAGTATCGGAGCTGGCGCAGCTGTTTGACAACACGCAGCACCATCACAGCATGTTTGTGGAGTCCCAGGCGAAGGGCGCTAGCAAGGGCAAGGGGTCCCAGCCAGCACAGGAGCCTGACGGCTTTGGACGATAAGGAGCTGGAGGAGGCCCCGCCCGCCGACGCCGTCGAAGCGGCCCCGATGGACGAGTCGCAGGGCCGCGTGCGTGCTGCTGCGGCTCTGGAGCAGGTCGCCAACGGCATGGCCAAGATCCAGGGCGACGGCGGCCCCGAGGCCAAGAAGGCCAAGGCGGCTGCAGCGGCCGCCGCGGCCGCGAGTGACGGCCCGTCGCCAGGGTAACCAGAAGTATAAGCTAGCCACCATCAGCGGATCGCGCTGGCCTGCCGTTCGCAAGTTTTTGCAATCTCCGCCGGCCAGCGCAGTCACCATCGCTTGTGCCCAGGAGTGTAAGTTAGCCGAAGGCGATAGCATTGTACGTCAGATACAATGGGGCGCGTCTCAAGGGTGGCTGGCCTACATAACTCCTGCCGCTGTAAACCCCAACATTGAGCTGGTTTCGGGAGTCGCGATTTTGATTCGGGACGGTTTGGACCTTGGGGCCCCGCCTCTGCTGATTCCCTCGGGGTGTGAGCCCGCTCGTTTGTCTGGGGTGATCCTTGAGCTCCCAGGGATCCCACAATTCGCTTTGTGTTCTACGTATTTCCAAGCTGCTGCAGGTCTCTGTGAGACCAGTTTAAACCTCTTGGCCACCATAGGCCAACTTCAAGATGACTTAGCGCATCCAGTTCTGGTCGCGGGGGATTTCAATTTGGCCCCCACCAGTTTGTTCCAGGCCGAGTTTCTGTCCAGGTCCACTATGACAGTTCTTGCGCCCCCGACAGCCACCTACAGAACCAAGAAGACCAAGTCGACTCTCGACTATTTTGTCTCCAGCCAAGGCCTCGCGCCTTGGCTCCAGAACCCCCATGCCATGGCCTCCTACCCTCTCTCCCCTCATCGGCCCGTGCTGTTGGATATTGTTGCCCAGGATAACTTTAATATCCCCTCGCTGCATGCGCCCCAGAAGCTGCCCACTCACATCCCAGTGGGCCCGCAATTGCCAGAAGTGAGTTGGCACCAGACTGCCGCGATCGTGGAATATGCCTCTCAATTGATCGATGACGCTCAACGGCCTCTCACCGATCAGCAGTCGGCGTCGATCCTAGACCACGCGCACTTCACCCTGGCCCAGGACTTGGAAGCTACAATCAGTAGAAGGACCAACGCGCATATTAAACCCAGTAAGTTCCCCAGGACTCACCCCCTTCAGGTTCCCATGGTCCCCGCGGAGGCCAAAGCGGCTCGTAGCAGAGCCAACTGGGTGGCCTATACGGGCCCGTTAAGATGGTTGCGTAATCGAGTTCAGGATTTTAGGCGCTGCATTCAGGACTGGAATTTGCTTGAGTTTCAGGGCGCCCTGGACAGCCTGGAGGATTGCCCCGAGTTGTTCTCCACCGCGGTGTCCCTCAAGGAGGGGCTTCAGGCTGTTCGAGTAGCCGCAGGTTTGCTTCTTGTTGATTTCCAGGCCGGCGTTCTGGATCAGACGCTGGCACTGCAAGCTCTAGACGAACTGCTAGAGCAGGCCACCAAGCTCCTGCACCAGGAGCAGGCGGCGGAGAATGCCGCAGATGGGAGGGCTTGGAGGGAGTGGGTCCAGTCTAACATGAAAGGGGGATTGGGTTGGGCTCACAGATGGTCTAAACGGCTGGAGACCTGGCGTCCGTCTTCTGCGCAATACAAGTCTCAGTGCACTGGCAGGCCCCGGCATATACTGTAGGTCGAAGCTGATCGTCTAGCTAAGATATGGCAAGTATCCCCCGAGACCTCACCTCAGCTCGTTCCTGATGTCGATGATCGTGTCGCCCTGGGTCCGATTACCCCCAAGAGGCTTCGGCAAGTTGCGCGCAGCTTTCCTCGCGCCACAGCTTCGACCTGGGATGGTTTTCATCCGCGGCACTTCAGTATGTTGAATAATGAGCAGGCGGAGATCGTCTGCCAATTTACCGATCTGCTCGAGAAGGTTGGTCACATGCCGACTCAGCTCCAGGGGATTGTCTCAACTCTTATGATTAAACTGAAACAACATGATGCTCCAGCCAGTCAGCCCTCGTTCAGGTATATTGGCATGCTACCAGCGCTCTATCGTGTTTGGGCTCGCCTTAGGAGGTCGGCGGCCAGAGGAGTGGGAAGCCCACCATCGTCGGCCTTATCGTGCTCACCAGGCTGGCCACTCGATTGTTGAATTGGTCTACAAACAATTTCTGGAAAGCGAGTTCAACAGCTCGGCCAAAGATCAACAATACAGCGCCCAGGCCCTTTACGATCGATCTAACTTTTATGAACATGTTGATCGGCCTTGTCTAGCGCATCGTGCTGTTGAGTCAGGTTTTCCATGTTGTTTACTTCGTATCATTCTATCCCAGTACGCCGGCGAGCGTATCGTTTCCTTGCAAGATTGCGCGGTCAGCGTCGGTAAACTTTGGAGGCGTATTGCTGCTGGCTGCAGTTGGGCAACGTACCTAGTGCAGATGTATGTGCTCGCCCCCTTGGACATATGGACACAGGCCCATATTCACATTCGGCTCGCGACGTTCATTGATGATCTGCTGCTCCAGTGCCACGGCCGCAGTTTCAGCCTCATCGTTAGCCAGTTGAACATAGCCGCCAGATCAATGGCGGATTGCATCATCCACGAGTTTAAATGCCAGATTGCCAGCAAGAAGACCCAGGTGCTAGCGTCTCACCAAGCCTTGCAGGACCAGCTCAGGACTAAGCTAGGGCCTCTGGCAGGCCCGAACCCAGATCGTTCGGGATCCAACCTGGGAGTTGAAACTGGGGCCGGCCGCCCCCAGAGAAGATGGGGGCAGTTTCGAAAACTTACGGAGCGTCTTGATAAGATGCGTATAAGATTTAACAGGGTCCGTATGCTGAAACGTGCTGGGGGTAACACTCACAAGCTGTATAAGACTGGCCTTGAAGCGGCCACCACTTTGGGAGTTGAGGTCACTGGCATCAACGGCGCTCAACTTGAATCAGCTAGGTCGCAGTTTCTGGCTGCCGCGGGCCCGAGATGCTCGACCCGCAGCCGCAGCTTGGCGTTGCTCATCCTCCAGGACCCCTTGTGGAAAGCTGCCCTCGGTCCCGCCCTTATGTGGCATCTTTCAGTTTGGGATGCGTCCACCCGCCCGCACTTGGCCGTGGCTAGTCTCCAGCAGCTGCGGGCCGGGGCTGAAGCCATCCTCCCGAAAGTTTCTAAATCGTGGGGTTCCTCAAGGGGCCCTCTCAGTGCGGCGGTGCTTTCGCTGAAACGTATTGGTTGGAAGTTCCAGGGGCCATTTACCTTTGTGACTGCCTCAGGTCTTGAGTACCCACTCCCAGGACAATCCCCCACCTTCCTCCAAAAGCTCATGGAGCACGACTGGCACGGCCAGCTCGCCTCGAAGGCGGCCGTCAAGCTCGGCCACGCGGACGCTCAGCTAGATGTTGCTGCTGCTCGGATTGCTCTCTCGTCAGACCTCCCTGGACATCAGAAAGGCACCCTACTCGCCTTCCTCATCCAAAATATCTGGATCATGGAGAGAGCCAAAGCAGCAGGATATGATGTTCCAGTCGGCTGCGAGTGCGGCCATCAGTCGGATAACCTCTGCCACAGATTATTGCACTGCCCGAAGACATAAGAACTCAGAGCCACTCACTTCTCGGATGCGGAGCTTCTGCGTTTAAGAGAGCCCCCTCCCCAGGCCCCTCTTTTGCGTCTTGGGTTCCAGCTGGTCCCTGAGCTCCGTGGCGAGCCTCCTCCAGGATCTGGTTTGGAGTTTGGGAGTTTTGGTGTGCTCAAGAAGGTATCACCCCACAAGAGGCCTTCAGCGAGGGGAAGTGTATATAGATGGCAGTTGCACCAATCACGGGCATTATGTGCTCAATGCTGCTGGTTCTGCTGTTGTTTGTATGAGAGACGGTGAAGTGTTTGCCCATTTCAGTGGCCGGGTCGGCCAGATGTTTTCGCAAACTGCTGGAGCCGCCGAGCATTTGGCTGCAGTCGCGGCCAGTCTCATGTCTAGGGACATCGAAGTGATTTACTCTGACTACAAGGGAGTACTGTTGCTGCATCAAGGCACCGAGTACCCCCGTCGCAATCTGTGGGCTGGGTTTAAGGTCTTGCCTGGCAGAGGGTTCTTTCCTTTAGGGCCGAGGCTCCACAAGGTCAAAGCCCACCAAGATATACAAGCCCTACCCGTACGCAGCGATGTCCGCCGCTTGGCGGAAGGTAATGATGCTGCGGGCCGCCTGGCGAAGGCCGCAGCGCACAAGGGCGTTCAGCCCGGCGAACATGAGAAGTGCAATTTCGCTGACTATAAGAAGTTCGTAACTAAGTATCTCAAGTATGTGGCTCAGGCTCTGGGAGAGTGGCCCGCGATTGCCCCCAGAAAGAACAAAGCCCTGGCCGCCCCGGAGAAGAGTGTTTCTCCCCCCACGGGTGCTGCCTCTGCCCTGACGTCGTGGTCGCCGTCGTCGTCGGTCGAGCCTCCTCCTCCTCCTCCGCCAGAGCCTCACGAGGTCCCTCGTGAGCCCAGAGAGCCTTGGAGGTTTCACACGTGGGCGCTAATTTCGCAGTATTATCGGTGCATTCTGTGCAGGGTGCAGACGAAGTCAATCAAACAAAGAGCAGTTCTTGCGGCCACGGAATGCCCTGGCCACTGCAAGCAGCTGTCAGACCTCGTGCATGATAATAAAGGCCATGATTTGTTTTATTATGAGCACCTTGATCATCCCACGAGTATTCTGGTTTGCCACAAGTGTGGATCCTACTCTGAGGGGTTGGGTCGAGGGCTCACTGGAGGCTGAGGCACTCGTGTGAGCCACCAAGGCGCGGCTACTCAACTTGCCCGTGTCCAGGAGGGTCGTGATCCCAAGGGCTCAAAGTCGTCCCCGATCATATATTAAGACCCCCGCTATCCCCCTGGCCAGATTGGTTCGCGAAGAGCAAGCCAAGGTCAGAGGAGAGGAGGCACCAAGTCCTCCATAGTCGGCCGTGCTCCCTCACGGCGGACATCGAACACCCCATCAGCTGTGTGCGTGTCCTTCTCCTCGTCCTCCTCCTCCTTCCCCTCCTCCTGCTCCTTCCCTCTGCACCGCAGCGTCGTCGCCCTTGCGCGCGCCCGCCCGCGAGGGCGGCCTTGCGCGGCCATCCGAGGCCTGTTTTCCTTCGGCTACCACTTTGACTCACAAGCTGCGCGGCGCGTGGGCGAAGTCGGCATTTCGCTCGCTCTCGCGCGGCCCCGCCGCCGCTGTCGCTTTCAGGCGACGCGGCGATGGAGCCGTGCGCCGCACCCGCGCTGGAACGCCACTTCCGAGCGAGATGCGCACGGGGCTTGGGCGAGAGCGGCATGTCGGCCACTCGCGCGGCCCCCCCCCAAAAATTAGCCAAGTGGCATGCACGCGTCGCGTCGGGGCCGGAGCACCACTGTCACAGCGAGGAGAGCTGGGACAACCTCGAGCTGGAGCAGATGGGATAGGAGCCCATGTGCTTCGTGCTCAACTGTCAGGGTGGTGGTCTATCGTGGGATCTGATGTCAGCAAGCACGGCCGCGAAGAGCACACGCAATTCGGTATTCTCACAGACACCATGTAGGACATATATTTCCTGTGATGGGGGAGCCGTGGTGGTACCACTGGGGATATGATGACGGGTTTGACTGTTGAGGTGGGGAGAAGGAGGAGGAGGAGGAGGAGGAGGAGGAGGAGGAGGAGGAGAAGAGGCCGAGGAGGAGGAGCGGGAGGAGAGGAGGAGGGGGAAGAGGAGGGGGAGGAGGGGGAGGAGGAGGAGCGAGGAGGAGGAGGAGGAGAGGAGGACGAGGACGAGGAGGAGGAGGAGGAGGACGAGGAGGAGGAGGAGCGAGGAGGAGGAGGAGGAGGAGGAGGAGCGAGGAGGAGCAGGAGGAGGAGGAGGAGGAGGATGAGGAGGAGGAGGAGGAGGAGTTATCGGCGGCTCAAACGCCACAACGACTGGAACAAGTTGCAGCACGCGATGGGCGACAGCGGACATCCTGCGGCTCCACGCGCGGGCGCTCCGTGTACTTTTGCAGAGAGGGTGGAGCAGGTGACCGCGCCTGCTAGGATGGCTGCGCGCATTGCCGCGGTAATCGAGATCGGGAAAATCCCAAGCAAGAGTCCACCAACGATCACTTGAAAAAGATCACGGATGCCGAAAATGAACTCGTTACCCGCGGGGAAGAGTCCGCAAGAGTTTCGTGGCTGGCTGAAAGAGCGACCTCTGAGTCAGACCGCCACTGACGGACGAGAACGAGCAGATGCAGCAAATGATACAGAAGAAGAAGAAGAAGAAGAAGTAGAGAGACACCACGGGAATATAAGGGTGGCAGAACACGGCTACCCTTGATGCTACTGACTGGGATGTTCCTTCTGCTCGAGGCCTTCCAGATGACTTCGAGTGCACGAGAGCAGCGCATCCGGTTACACTTTCCTACCTAATGGCGCTCTGCAACATGGTCAACGACCTGTTCTTTTTGGTCCTTTTGGCTTCAACCTTGCGCAGGCCCCCCCGCAGGTACCAACGGATCTTGTCCTAATGTGCATTCAGGTCAGCGTGGAGCCCAACGGCGCCCCTGAACCGCGCCACGAGGGCAAGCCACGGAGGCCCCATTGCACGACCCAACCGGTCGCTGCACGTTCTCAAATGGGAACGGCCCTCTCTCGACAGCTTCGAGAGGCCAGAGGACCAGAAACATTATCTCTTTCGAAGCATATCCGACAGGATGGTGGCAGCACGCCTTGCGATGAAGACCTGGACGCTGGGCCTGGCGCAATGATCCACAGCTTCTGCAACGGAAGGACATGGGCGGCAATAAGGACGGCATCAACTACCGCATCACCACGGCCATACAGTCGAGACGTTGACCTAAGGAACCCTAAATAAGGAACGAGGCCCCTTTTTTCCATAAGTTAAACTTCGACCTCCCATCGAAAATGTAAGGAAAACCTTGGGCAAGGTGTGGAGCAATTAAGGAACACCGAGCCCCTCCCCAACCAAAAGGGTTCCTTTTTTCTTGGCGCCCCGACTGTACTGCGACGAGCGGAGCGGACGGTGCGCACCGATGACGAAGACATCGACGAGGGGTCCGAAACGCAGGCGGCCTTGGTCACGAACGCCACGGACGCGCGGGCAACGGAGCTCACGACGATGCAACCCCCCCTCCTGAAGGCGTCCCTTCAAGGAGCGACTGCCACGGGACACGCGCTGCACTGCACCGCGAAAATGCCTGCGCACAAGCATTGCACCCTGTGCGGCGCGGACGACGAGGGCATGGACTGCATTACGAATTGGCTGCCCGCACTAGGAGGAGCAACGCTTGCCACTCACCGGTAGCAGCGCTCGCAAGGTTCTTCGTGCCCTGCCCGTTTGCCCCGTGCAAAGCGGACGCATGCCAGACAGAGACGTGTACGACTCCTTTGCAGCGGAGCCACTACCGGATGAACCAGATCTCCCTCCACCTCCTCATCATGCTGAGGGGCAGTCTGAGACTGAACAAGGCGAGGATAATGTTACAACGATCTAAGATGGCCACATGGCTGTTGCAAGTGATGGCGCATGCCCAGGCCAAGCGTCGGACCTGCGCCTCACGGGCGCGGGGGTGCAGCTTGTTCTGCGGCGCAGGCCACGCGCGTAACGCGGACGTCGGACGTCCCCCTGCTGAGCGTGGCCCGAGAAGCCCAGCGAGCAGAAGTGGCAGCCCCGCGCCGTGTTGCTGCATGGTCATGGGGAAAGCAGGTCCATCTCACGGGCAGCGGCAACTGTGAACAACCGTATCACAATTTTGCTCAGGAGCGAAGACACCCATCCCGAGCAACAACGAGATCGATGGACCACGATCCCACGAGCAGTTGAGGCCACAGGTCCCAGCAAGGAACTGATCGAGCAAGCAAAAACACACAGGAAATAATCCGACATCACGGATGAGGAGGCCCAGGCGAGCGCGCGTCGAAGGGACCCCCCCCCCAAGAGAAAAGCGGGGAGCGGCACGTGATTCACGGACGACGAGCGGACCGCATGGGAACGCAACCAGCAAGCAGACGCTAGAGCAGTACATGCAGCACGACCTGAGGCAATGCCCACCGGCGTGCGCCGGCAGCACCTCAAGGACCAGCACCTGAGCTGCTTGCTCCAACACGCCGCCACGGTGACCCTGTCGATGAGGGCAAAAACTGTTGCAGCTCTTGGGCGGGACAGGCATGACGAGAAGTGCGAACAAGCTCGGGCAGTGCAGATGGCCGAAGCTCAACACCACGAGATATTACAGCATGATGAAGATGAGGGCTACGACCCTTGGCAGCATCATGATATAGACGGCCACGGCAAAGAGGCTCCCGCCCTTGCGCCCTCCCCTGGAGACACCGTATGATCAAATACGACGGCCAGGAGAATGCGAAGCAAGAGACCTCAACCATCACCAACGGCAGCGACGGCACCGGGCACGACCAGTCCTGCATCTGCATCGTCAGCGAGCGAAAGCCCACCCTTGGCCAAGCCATTTCAGGAGGTCTGGTCAAGCAGGCAGGCTTTTCCTGGATATGAGTGGGAACCAGAGGCACAGAATGTAGAGTGGACCTTTGCGCTGATCATTTCGACTACTGTGGAGCCAAAGCAATCGCGGTACCAGTCACTGATCCCTGTGATCACCTGGTACCTCGGTCAGATGAAATGGAAAGCGTATGACATATCATCAGGTCCCTTATCTTGTGCACGGGTTGAATCTGCAGTGGACTTTGTTGTAGCGAATGGCTTCCCTCTGGTCGCGCCGAATGAGCCCATGCAAGAAGCCATGGTCAAGAGAACGGCCCGCTACCTGTCAGCCGCAATAGCACGAGTGAGGTTACTTTGCAGATGCTCAATGTGGCCGAGACGCACAAGGATATCCTTACTACGCTCGGATGCCTAGCAGTTCCTGGATTCTGATACACACCGACGTCCGTGAGTTACCAGCATACCATGCGATCCTGTACTCCTTGACGCTGGCGACGAAAAAGGTACTGCCCGACAGTGAAGCCTGTGCCGAAACCTGTCGGGCAGGTACCCAAGTTGGAGGCGAACACCAGTGACAACGTAGACCCCAGCGACCTTGTCCAGCAGGCTACGGCGGCACGCTCGAGCATGGACACGATAGGAAACCAGCAGATCAGTGCAACGGCCGTACAAAGAAATCGGACTGCAGTGACTTAGGCAGATGACGAGAAGAAACAACTTGAGGGCCTCAAAGGCCGTGACCTCACAAATGAAAACAAAAGGCTGGCACGCAATCGTGAGGCACGACAGCAATGATGCCACATCTTGGCGCCACTTCGAGGATAATAACGAAACTTGGAGCCGATGCTGAGATGCATCACTTGCAAGGGGGATTCTGTACCTATTCCAGATGGACCTCGAGCCTCACACTAGACTGGCCAGAAAATGACACTCGCGGACTGGGAGACGGCAATTGCTGAACACAACAAGCGGACGGAGACCCCTGGAAATCGGTGTCATTTTTTTGGTTCGTTCCAGCAGGACCAACCCACCAAGGAGCTCGACTGCATCAAATGCTTGGCCACCAGCAAGAAGAAGCACACATTACAATTCTGTGCCGCCCTCTGTGCTGGGCTGTGAGCTGAGCCTGGAGGTGCTCACACAGTTCGGCCATCACTTCTTTTTATGGCACGACGTGACAAATCCTCTCATTTCGAAGCGAAGAGCATGACATGACGGGTATCAATACTTGGTGCCCGACGGCTTGAGGATCACGAACGAACTACAACGATGTGGTGGTCGGAGCGGCGCAGCCAGCTCTGGAAATCGGGCCGAGGGGTTCCGCCAGTGCCGGAAAAGGATATGGACAGGCGGTGATGGTGACGAGCAGCCAGCCCTGGAACTCGAGCCGAGGGGTTCCGCCTGAGATCGCGAACGCACCACTACCATGTGGCGGTATGGAGTTGGCAATGACGGCATGGGCACTGTCGTTGTTGGTTGGGCACTGTCACTGTTGGTGTTGTGATGCCTCAGATTGATTGCACCGCGGCCGTGGCCAAGGTGAACTACCCCAGAGCAGACGCGTGGTGGAAGCGCCACTTTCAGGCGCAATCTGCCAGGCGCCGAGGCGAGCGCAGCACTGTCGCCCGCTCGCGCGTCGACGAAGTTCCCTGAGATCCGACGCAGCGAAACAAATTGCAACATGGTGAAAACCCGCGCCCGGAACCCCGGACCCCATCTTTCTGCGTCATTCTTTTCGAGCCGCATCGATCCGTGAGGGTCCCGGGACCCGAAAAAAGCGAAAACGCCCGGCTCGAAACAATTGCGTCGCCAGGATCTCAGGGCTGCGTGCGAAAACTGTGCGCCGCGCCCGCCCTTTTGAGCTCCTTCCCTCGAGGAGTGCTCGCGGCGCCGAGGCGAGAGCGGCGCTTAAGGCCTGTCGCGCAGCACGTGCGCCCCGCCCCACGTCCTGCCAACATCTCTGGACGTGGACGACCGAATCTTTTTTTAGATCCCCCAGAGAACACAAGCACACGATGCCCGTCCTTGGGCAAGACCAGCTCGACTGAGCGCCAAATCCGCTTCCCCTCAAGGGGGCTATAACCGCGCTCACATACGACTCGATAGCGGCAAGGCTGTAATCGTGGACGACCGAATATCCGTGATGAGACCCACAGCGTTGATGTTGCATCGCTTGTTGACCGGCGGGGTGGGACCCCCCCAGGTCGGGTCGCTCTCGGCCGGCCTTGTGGCGGGGCATGCATATTCACCAGTAAGGAGGAAGGATAGGGAAGGAGGAGGAGGGGGGTGGAGGTGGATGAGGAGGAGAAGGTGGAGGAGGAGGTGGAGGAGAAGGAGGAGAAGGAGGATGAAGGGAGGGAGGAGAGGAGAAAGAGGAGGAGGGTGGAGGGGGAGGAAAAGGAATAGCGGAGGAGATGGATGAGGCGGACGAGGCAGATCGCGGAAGATTGGAGGAGGACGAAAAGCGGAGGAGGCACAGAGTCATGAGATAGGAGGAGAAGGAGGAGGAGGCGGAGAACGACGACGTCGACGACCACGAGGACGACTACGACGACGACGACGACGACGACGATGACGAAGACGACGACGACGACGA
>CAUYUJ010010646.1:0-35609 GCA_963575745.1 Prorocentrum cordatum
GCTTCCGCTCGTTCCGAATCGTGCTCCCGCTGCAGCGCTGGCGTCATTTCCCGTGCCATGCCACGGCATGCAATGCAATGCTAGGTTGCGCTCTGCTGCGCGATGCCATGCCTTCAGCTGAAGCGAATCGTGCTCCCGCTGCAGCGTTCTCGTCCTTTCCCGTGCCATGCCACGGCATGCAATGCAATGCCAGGTTGCGTTCTGCTGCGCGATGCCATGCCTTCAGCTGAAGCTGTGATATGCAGTGCTTAAGTGCCACGTCGTGCTATGACATGCTACGCTTTGATCTTCAACGCCATGCTATGCAATGTTATGTTCGGGGCCGCTGTGCGATGTCATGCTTTGCGTTGCAAAGCTTTGTGATGCAATTCTTCACTACGCCACGCCACGCCATGCTGTGACATACTACGCTTTGCGTTGCTCTTCTACGCCATGCCATGCCGTGCTCTAAAATGCATCGCGTACCCTTCGGGATCATTGCCCTGCTCGACATCCGACTGTGCGAGTAGAGAGGGGTCTACGCCATGGTAAGGGATGGGACGCGAGCGCACATAGCTTGCCCTCCCCCCCTCCCCCTCCCCCTCCCCCTCCCCCCTCCCCCCTCCCCCTCCCCCTCCTCCCCTCCCCCCTCCCCCCTCCTCCCCTCCTCCTCCTTTCTCCTCCTCCCTCCTCCTTCCTTGCCTTCCTCCTTCCTCCTTCCTCCTTCCTCCTTCCTCCTTCCTCCTTCCTCCTTCCTCCTTCCTCCTTCCTCCCTCCTGAGGGGCTTTCGGAGCTGGCGGACATCCTGTCGGCGGTGGAGGAGTGCGGCACATGGCCGTGGCAGCTGATGCTCATCATCGGACGACTTCTACCTAAGAAGTCGGGCGGGAATCGTACGATTGGTCTGGTGGGGATGATCCCCCGCATATGGTCGCAGGCTCGCGAGTCCGAGGTCAGGCAATGGACCATGGACTCGCAGCCGCACTGGGACGCTGCAGTGGCTGGCAACTCGTCCTTGCGAGAGGGTTTCCTCCGCATCCTGAGCGAGGAGGTGGCCAGCGTGTTGCAGGTGCCCTTCGGGCACAGCTTGGTGGACATCAAGAGCTTCTACGACAGCATCGGTTGGCAGAAGCTCGCGGCAGCAGCGCTGTCTCTCGGCTTCCCGCCGACCATCCTGCTGCTAGAGCTCCAGCTGTGCGTGGCGCCTAGGACGCTAGCACAAGGGGAGTGCTACTCAGAGGCGTGGCAGCCCACCCGCAGCGTGATCCAAGGATTGCGCAGCGGGACCAGGTTCGCGCGCTGCATGATATATGTTATCTTGGATCGCCTAACGTCCAGACACCCCATGGTTGACATGCGACTGTGGATCGACGACTTCTCCCAGCATCTACGAGGTTCCAGGGATTTCGTGCGTAAGAGGATGGTAAGGTTCTGACACAGACGTGTGGGGGCCTAGCCGACGCTGGACTTGAGATGGCGTCCAAGAGTGTAGTTGTTTGTTCGGACAATCGAGATGCACGACACGTGGCGGCCTGCCTCAAGAGGAAGGGGATCATGGTGACCCCTGTCTTGCAGGCCAGCTATTTGGGCATTGACGCAGGGGGTGGCCGCCACGCTCGTGAGACGCAGCGCAAGAGAGTTGCCAGGAGCGCCGCGATGCACAAGAAGATCATCAGGTTTGCTCGAGCGCCATCCAAATATCATCCAACCATGCGACTGGAGTCAGCAGGCGCCCAACCCGCGGGGCATTACGGGCACCAGATCTACAGGGTCTTCGGCTCGAACATGCTCCAGATGAGGCGCAGGATGGCTCACGTTGCATCTTCGGCCAAGAGAGGCCGATGCACCACGTCGGTTTAGACTTACGTTTCGACAACCTTGATCCAGGGGTTTGCCTACCGAGGGAGTGCCTCAGGCTCTGGCTCACTTCTTGGTTTGCCAACCCTAGGCTCAGGGCTGGAGTTTTGCAGGCGTGGTCCAAGGTGGCCGCGCACCTCACAGGCCTCGAGGTGGCCCAACGGACTAGGCACATAAGGGGCCCCATGTCTGCTGTTATCACCTACCTCCTCCAATTCCAATGGGACCCTGTCTCGGCCACGGAGTGGGGCACCCGCCCTCAAGGCGACTTGTCTAGGGAAGCTTTCATTTTCGAAGGAGATTTGGGTCCCGACACTGATTTGTCGGATTTGCTCCAGGAGTTCGAGGCCACTATCAAAAATCAACAATGGTCTCAAGCTTCTTTGCATGTTTGTGGCTCGGGCTTAGAAGGGGGTGCGGACAATCGTTCGTACAGTCAGTACATTCGTAGTCTCGAGTCGTGCCCGAAGGGGCGCCAATTATCTGAGATGGTGTTATGTGTTGCTGCCGGCGGCTCTTGGCCCCGACAGAGGATAGCCGACGAAGTGGATAAGGATGCCAGCACTACCTGCCCTCGGTGCAAAAAGGCTCCAGGGACTGCTTTTCACCGCAACTGGAGCTGCGAGTGCAACGCCGAGGCAGAAGCTTTTGCGGCCTCAGCGGACCTGTTGCCTCAGGCAGTGGCGCAACACGAGTCGGAAGCTTGCTTCTGGCTCAGGGGCATCCTCCCCGCAGCATGGACGGCAGTCGACCCGCCCACCTCCGCGGAGAATTGGTTGTGCAGTGATGTTGCGTTGCCCTTACGGTCCTGGGTCCTTGGGCAAGGGAGATAGCGAGGACCCGCTTTTAGTTTTCGGAGATGCTAGTGGGGGCCCAGAATCTCGCTGTCCGCACCTCAGAAGAGTAGGCATAGGTATTGCAGTTCTTAATTGTTTTAGCCCCTGTCATGTTTCGGCGTCTCTTCGGGGCCCTCTGCCAGGACGTTCCCAGACAGTCCCCAAAGGAGAACTGTTAGCGCTAGTGACCACAATAGAATGCACTGTAGGCGCTGTTGTGTATGTCACCGACAACGAAGCGGTGATGAGGGGGTGGCACGAGAAAGCCGACCTGCGTAGTTCAGGAGAGAATGCCGACCTCTGGGCCGGGTCAGGGAAGCTGCGTTTCTCTCGCGGTGCCAGTCAGATTTTAGGTTTGCAGACCCCATCCCACCTCACGGCTGGCGACCTGGTCCAGCGAGAGACCCACCAGTGGTTAGCGTTGGGGAACACCGCCGCTGACGAACTTGCGTCGCTGGCAGCCACAGAGGCTAGAGTGGATCAGGGGTCTCGAGCCAGAGTTCTGCAGGCTGAAAGCCAAGGCTCGCGTGGTCAGGCGTCGGCTCTTGAGAGCGAATTTGGAAGCTGTGCAGGCCGAGGATAAGGAGCGCAAGGTTGACAAAAAAGAACGCCTGGTTCCCCCTTCCGCTGCTGCTGTGGCTTTCTTCGCCTCGTCGCATGTTCTGTCCGAGAATGGAAAAAGTTGCCAGCGCTGTTTTGGGAGCTCGTCACAGGCTGAGCTCACCAGCTGGCGATGTAGTCCGTGCGTGGAATTGATCCTCCCAGGATGCCAAGCTTTTAAGATTGCCGAAGGGCCAGAGGATTGACGTGGGAGGGGGGTGGACACACCCCTCCCATCAGATGTTGTATCATAAGGTATTGAAGCTTTGGTTGTGTAAAGGGTGCGGGTGTTTCGGCAGTCAACAGTTGAGGGCTCTCGCCAGTGCTTTTGACCCCCTGAAGCTGACCCCGACCCGCACCATGTATTTAAACCGTATCAATGAGGGTAAATGGCCCAAGTATATATACAAATAGTTGTTTAGCCTTGCCCGAGACCGAGGGGGCGTCGTCGCGGCGGGGCTCAGGACGGGGGGTAGGCGTGGAGGCAGGAAGCGGTGCGCGGCGATCCGCCCGCGCACATGCACCACGACTTCAAGGACAGCCGCCCCCCTCCCCCGCCGCCGTCGCTGCCGCTCGTGTCGTAGTGTGGCTAGGTGTCGTTACTTCGCTTAGCGATCGGTCCTATCCTATCCTATCCTCCTCCTCCTCCTCCTCCTCCTCCTCCTCTTCCGCCTCCCCCTCCTCCTCCTGCTCCTCCCCCTCCCCTTCCTCCTCCTCCTCCTCCTCCTCCTCCTCCTCCTCCTCCTCCTCCTCCTCGTCCTCGTCCTCGTCCTCCTCGTCCTCGTCCTCGTCCTCCTCCTCCTCCTCCTCCTCCTCCTCCTCCTCCTCTCCTCCTCCTCAGCATCATCCTCAGCATCAGCATCAGCTCAGCATCAGCATCAGCATCACATCAACACATCAGCATCAGCATCAGCATCAGCATCAGCATCAGCATTGCATCATCATCATCATCATCATCATCATCATCATCATCTCACCATCATCATCATCATCATCATCATCATCATCATCATCATCATCATCATCATCATCATCATCATCATCATCATCATCATCATCATCATCATCATCATCATCATCATCATCATCATCATCATCATCATCATCATCATCATCATCATCACCACCATCATCATCATCATCATCATCATCAGCATCATCAGCATCATCAACATCATCATCATCATCATCATCATCATCATCATCAGCAGCAGCAGCAGCAGCATCAGCACCCTCCTCCTCCTCCTCCTCCTCCTCCTCCTCCTCCGCCTCCTCCTCCTCCTCCCGCCCCGCTTCTCCTCCTCCCCCCGCCCTCCGACTCGGAGGCGGGACCTCCAGCTGCAGCCCGCACAAGCGGTTAGTGAACTTGCGGTTCTCGGCCCGCAGCCTGGCGGGGCGGACTCTGGCTGGACCCGGGATGACCAAGAGAAAAAGCAATGCATGCACAGAACTTTCGGAGCCCCGCGCGGATCTCTTGGATCTGCGCTGGGCCTCGGAGCGCGCCAGAGGTGGCAAAGGAGGCGCCGCTGGGGAGGTCCAGAGCCGATCCAAGAAACCCGCGCGGAAATCCACAAGCTTGTTGCTTTCGTTTCTCCCACTTCGAGAAGAGGAAGATAATGATTATGATCATCCTTCTCCTCCTCCTCCTCCTCCTCCTTCTCCTCCTTCTCCTCCTCCTCGTGCTCCTCCTCATGCTCATGCTGATCCTTCCTTTCCTGCTGCTCCTCCTCATCCTCCATATTCTGTTGTTCCTCATCCTCCTGCACGGCGCCACCTGCACCCCCCGCTCTCCCTGCCCCTCATGCACAAATTTCTTCGCCTGCGCCTTTTGCTCTCCTGCTCGTCCGGCCTCTCTCGCTGTCTCTCCGCGCCATCCTATCCATCGTGGTTCTCATGTGTTTCATCTCCTTTCTCCTGCTCTCCTGCTGCGCCTCCAGTTCCTGCTGCTGCTGCTCCTCCTCCTCCTCCTCCTTCCCCCGCCCGCCCCCACCTGTGCCATCCTCCAGCCTACGCCCGCCTTCTGTGTCCACCTTCAGGGCGGCGCGGCGGCCCAGCCTGGTGGGCGTGAGCTCGGTGACGCAGAGGGACTTCACGAGGCAAATGGCGGGCCACTCCTGCGGCCGCCGGGGCCAGGTCCTCCTGCTTGCTTCTTGTTGCGGAGAAGGAGGAGGGAGGTGGAGGGAGGAGGAGGGAGGATGAGGGAGAAGGAAGGAAGGGATGAATGGAGGATGATGAGGAAGAGGCGGAGGGGGAGAAAGAGGAGGCGGAGGAGAGGGGGGGAGGGAGGGAGGGAGGGAGGGAGGGAGGGAGGGGGAGGAGGAGGAGGAGGAGGAGGAGGAGGAGGAGGAGGAGGAGGAGGAGGAGGAGGAGGAGGTCCGCCACTGTCGAGTCTGATGCTGGTGTCGCAGAGCGTGTTTATACCAAGATATCCGTCGTACTTTCAGGGCGACAGAACCAGGGGCTAGGTCCCAACGCATCAGAACCTCGGAGTTACTCAGCTGATTTTTTTGCCATTTGGATCGGCCCACGAAGCGTCTCCTTGCATCGGGCATCTAAGTTTTCGGGCAGCAGCTCCGCCCGGGCGCTCGTCGCCACCCTTCGTCCTGACGTTGGCCCCCAGGACGCTCGAGCTCGCGCGGCATGCGACTCCCAAGGAAAGCAAGCGTTTCAAAGCTTTCGGGGCCCTTGGGTTTTGCTGGGCCCCAGAGCATGCACGCCATCCAATAGACATATTATGCAAACGCATCTCGACGTCAACTGCGCCGGTGAAGGGCGGGGCGGTCCATCCTCCAGGTGCCGAAGAGTGGGAAGAATAACACATGGTAACTGGTCATGCTTGGCAAGCTGATGGGTTCGCTGGCGCGCATCGAGAGAGACAATGATTTTCTATTTTTTTTCTGTTCTGCTGGTAGGCCCCTCTCTGGAACCACGCGTCAAAGGCGCCGCCCTCTGCGTTCAGCATCGCGATGCGCTCCTCAGGGGCGCCGGGTGACAACGTCCTCATTCGACAAAGGTCATCGGTGAGAACTGCAAGGCTGGGATCGATGTCGCCGAAGTCGAAGCAATTCGTGATCATCCAAGGGGCGGATGTCGCAGCACTTCTTGATGTTCGGCAATGCTCTACCAATGCGTAATTCGCCGGCCCAACGGGCCAGAGGCGTGCTAAGATCTCCGGTAACTTGTTAACAATATTTCTAGTTCGCGCGCGCGGAGCGGCCCCTGGGGGCCCCCGGGCGAAAAGTACCCCGGCAAGGTCCCGAGAGAAGCCCGGGAGAAGCCACCAGACCACTCCAGGGGAGGGTATTTTTCGACACCCCTCACGAGGATCGTGGCCTCCGAGGGGGGAGCCGCAATCGACTACCCCCAAGAGCCCCCCAAGAGGCCCTGGGGGCCTCCAAAACGCCGCCAAGGAGCCCCAAGAGACTCCCAAGAGGTCCCCAAGGGGCCCCCAAGAGGCCCTAAAGAGGGCTCCAGGGCCGGCGGCATGAGCGAAGCGATTAATAATCCCTCATGAATAGCTCTGGTTCGTAGCTGCATCCCATGGGGCCGCCGCAACCCATGTGCAGCCGCACATATGCGTCAAAAGCTCGCAGGCGTGCGCGCATGCGAGTTCGCCTCTGTCTAAATAGATGTTGAAGATGTGGCGGTGCGAACTCGTTGATCTGGTTGATGCGGCGCGCGTGCAAGCCGCGTGCGAAGGCGTTCGTCAGGTCATGGCACCTCCCCGCAAAGCGCTGCCTCGCCGACGGCAGCCTCGCGTCGCCGATGTGGGGGGCCCCCCCAGGCCCAGCGCGGCGGGTCGCAGGCGGAGCACTCGCGCGTCAGCAGGGCGCGAAAAGGGCACCTCCAATAGCTACACGCGGCATGCATGAGCCTGCAGCAGAAGGCGGCAGCGCGCGCGGCCGAGATCGCCAGGTGCTCGGCGGAGTGTTCCTTTGGTAAAAGGCGCGAAAGGCTTGGCCTTCGAGAGGATGCAGACCTCGCTCTGATTGGCGACGAGCGGCACCACCCCTGATCTGCATATGTGGATGTGGGTACAGTATAGGCGGTGCGCTGCTTCACCTGCGCGGTCGATCCCCTCCAGAAGGAAAGGGCGGCGACCGCGGGCTCGAAGCTCATCGGTTGCTTCTTCTCATGAGCTGTGCCCTGCATCTGCTCTCCTGCTTCTTCCAACAGCGCCTGGTCATAGGGCTCAAGAGGCGCGTCTCGAATGGCGCGGAGATCCCCAGGGCACCGAAACTCACGTTGACGAAAAGCGAGGGTGGCCAGGAAGCCCTCCTCAGGGCAGTCCTTCGCGAGAGCGCCGTGCCATTCCTGGGCGGAAGCCAATCTCGTCAATAGTGCGTTGTAGACCCGCTTCTTGGCTCCGACCTTTGCATGCGCGATGGGCTCGCGCCATGCGGTGGGCGACTGCATGATCGCCGCGGCGGGGTGTTTCCAGCAATGAGTCCTGTCGCAACTGCTTCGCCATTGAATTTTATCTTCGAATAAGCGTGAGTTGAGCGCTGAGCTGGCGCAACCGTGGCAATGCAGCATTATCAGGTCGAAGCGCGCGGGCACGGCGTAGATGTGCCCTCGCTCTGAGAAGGCGGTCCCTCTCCTGGATCAGGTCCTAGGTTTCGTTGGTAGTCGTTTACCTGCGCGTAAAATGCGGCCGTGCAGCAGCGTGGATGCATTTCATGAGTAGCGAGTAGCGGATGTCGGGCGTGTTGGCGACCTCGGCGATGTGGGAAACGCTGTGGTGGGGGATCAGTTCCTCCCCTAGGCAGGTGAGGAACTGTGGCCTGTCCTCTCCGCGCTGGAGTAGGGCCGCTACTCTATCTAGGTCCCATCTGGTATGACTTCGCTGCGCTGGCGCCGTCGGTACGTCCACTAGATGGGTGATCCCAACAGGCGTGTGATCTGGAAACTTCTTTGGCACTTGAATGTTCGTGGCAGTTCGTGTCCATGTCGAGCACTCTGTGATGCCTGGCAGGAGCCCGCTCGGGCCGATGATGAAGTCGATGCGCGTCTTAGCTCCGTTTGGGCCCTGATGCGTGTGGCCCGCACTGTAGGAATGTGTTTTGTACGCCGAGAGGTGGTGCATGTTCAGCAGATCGTGCATTCGTGCTCCCACTGTCCCCTCGGCGTCAGGATAAGCTAGGCCAGCTGCGTCATCGGGTCCGCGCGGGCTGCCCAGGCCGTCAATCAAATCCACAAAGATGTATGGCGTGACCCGAGCTGGTGTGCATGCCTACCCTGCTTCAATCCACTCGATCGGCTGTGATCTGCCAGTTGGGCTTGGCCGCGGGCGAGCGAGGAATTGGCGGAAAGTAGGCGAGAATAAACTTGCATTGAAACCTGCCCTGCGAGTGAGTGATGGATCCGCCTCTACCCAAGATGCCCGTTGGTGGCTGCTCCACTCGTGTGATGTGAGAAGTTCTGTATCGAGATATTTTCAATATCAATGCGACCCCACAACTTTTGTTAGTGTACTGGTCCCAGCCCCGTTCAATAGCGTGATGGTGGCGAGCGATCGACTTTGCATGTAGAGCTGCCCGCTGTCTTCGGATAAACGTGTACGTATGCGGGGTTGTAGCACAACAAAGTCAGCGCTGCCCGCCGAACAGCTGCAGCCGCCATGGTCGGGGGGGCGCTGAGGCGACAGACATCACCGCCGCGCGGCGGGCATCATCCCCAGGCCGGCCAGGGCGCTTTCGAGCCACCGCGGATTTATAGTGGTCGAGGTACATACGATAATAACAATACAAAAAGAACTAAGAACAATGATCTACTATCGAAGAACAAGAGGCATGGCGAGAAAGACGAGACAAAAGAGAGAGAGAAGGAGAGATAAAGAAACACGATGACGGAGAGGGATGAGGGAGAGGGAAGAGAACGACAGGAGGACGAGGAGGATATCAAGGATGAGGAAGAGGAGGACTGGTAGGGAAGAAGGCAGGGGGAGGGGCGGGGCAGGACGAGAAGCAGGGGGGCGGGGAAGGAGAGAGACGGGGAGAGAAAGATAACAGAAGAGAGCGAGAGAGAGAGAGAGGGGCACGATGACGAGGAGCATGTGGGGGAGGCAGAAGTAGCAGAGGGCGGAGGTAGAGCCCGTCCGGCCGGGGGGCCCCGCGCAGGCGAGGGAGGATCACAGAGCAGCTGCCCACCTCTCCCGCCGTCCCTCTCGTCTTAAGTCGGGCGTGTCCCCCCTACAGGGGGATTCTCGACGAAAAATGAAATACCCCAAACATGCTCCAGAATAGTCAAAAAAATACAAACAAAAGAAGAGTCCCCAGACTAGTTTTTGACTATTTTTGAATTTTCCTCCTGTAGAGGGACGGGCCAGACTCAACTCTCGCCTTCTCCGCCTCTCTTCCCCGGCGTCGCGCAGCTCAGCAATCCGATGTGAGAACATCGGCCGATGTCCACGCCATGCGTGCCTCTACGAATTTGCACCACGACTCTCCGGTCGCGGGCCCCTGGAACCGAACAGCTCTGCCAGCGTGAGGGCTACAGCCTCTCGGCGGCGGACTCTCTTCATGGAGGCTCTGGCCTCCAGGACAGAACAGAAGAAACATCTGCACAGACATAAACTTTCGGAACTCCGCGCGCATCTCTTGGATCGGCGCTGGAACCCCCTCCCTGGCGCGCGGAGCGTGCCCAGGGCGGCGCCGGAGGCGCTTCCGTGGGGGCCTGGCGCTGACCCGAGAAATCCGCGCGGGGCTTCGAAATGTGGTTCATGACGCTGTGTCTTCTTCGGCTGCAGTCTCCGAGCCGCGGACTACACACTGATGGAGGTTCTTGCCTCCGGGGCAGACGTGCAGCAGCGGAGCTGCGCACTTAGTGGACCCGCTGCAACATCAGCAAGCGCGCTGCAAGATCTCAGACTACTGCCCGGTGCCGCAAGGAGTGCCTCCGGCCCACGATGTCCCCAGGATTTCCGAGGCATCCTCCGGCGGTGGACAAACCTCCCTTTAGTAAACCTCCCTTTAGTGAGAACGGCCTGGGACCGAAATCGACGGACCTGGACCCGCAAAAATGACGGCCTAGACGCCCTCTCGCGAACCGAGAACGGCCAATTCGCCAATCGACGCGTCAGGGTAGGAGGCCTATCAGCCTCCGAATCCTTGGCCTCCGGGGCACCCCATCACGAGGCCAGGAGGAGCGACGAACAGACACGGGCCTTGTGCGAGAAGACATGGCGAGCTCACGCGGCAGCGTACGCGGGCGGCCACCCGCGAGGCACGCTACCGTTCGAGCAGGTGATGGACTAGAGCATTGATGTACACCAGAGTTTAAATTTCCGCCGAGTTATGAAAATATGAGATCTGCGTTGAATCTCCGTAGATCTACAAGCATTCTGCGCATCGGTCGTAGATTCGACGGGTGTTCCGAGTATGGAAGTAGACAAATTCTGTAGTCGATCTCATACTCGAACAGTGGAAACGGGGGCGCTTGCACCCATCTTACGCAGGCAACTTGCGCGCGAATGTCCGCGCAGTCGACCCCCTCTTCTTCTTGCTGCTCATGAGGGACAACGGTACAGTGGAGGCAAGTCCACAAGAAACCTTCCACAAGAAACCCAACCCTGAGACCCCAAGGCGTCCATGTACTTTTGGTGTGGGCATGTCGCGCCTTCCATCACAGAACCATCGAGACCCAAGAAATCCAGGGCACCCTGGAGGCAAGCAGGGTGCTTCTTGGCATGGGCCCACACTGTAGGGGTGGACTTGCACAGGGTGGGAAAATCGACCTGGCATCGGCGACACATTGCCGATATAGAGATCGGCGACAGCCAAGGGGCCCTGGGACACACAAATGAATACACACAGATAACAAAATTCGCCATACTTTCACACATTTTCTGGGTCTCTGTCTTCCCCCCCACTTCCGATATCTTCGCACATTCTCCGGGAAATCGACGATGAATTGTGCCCGTGTGGCTTCTGTCCCTCCCGAGACCGGCCCCCGACCGCGAAGCCCCCACGCTCCTGGGCGTGGGGAAGCCCCCGGGCCCCCGCCAGCGGTCCATTCGCGCTTGGGCGTCCCCCCCGGGCTCGCCGCCAACTTTGGCGCTTTGGCGCACAACCTCCTCCTCCTCCTCCTCCTCCTCCTCCTCCTCCTCCTCCTCCTCCTCCTCCTCCTCTTCCCCCTCCTCTCTCCTCCTCCTCCTCCTCCCTCCTCCTCCTCCTCCTCCTCCTCCTCCCCTCCTCCTCCTCCTCCTCCTCTCCTCCTCCTCCTCCTCCCTCCTCCTCCTCCTCCTCCTCCTCCTCCTCCTCCTCCTCCTCCTCCCCCTCTTCTTGCTGGTGCGCACAAGGGGGTGGAGGGAGGGGAGGGCTTCTTAGAGGGAGGCTGCTGCTTAGAAGGCGCCGGCCTTGCATCCATAGATGAGGCCCGCGCCTTCCAAGAAGCAGGGGTGCTTCTCAGAAGCCCCCCCCCCTCCCCCCACCCCCCTCTTGCGCGTGGCTGACGGGCTCCTGGGCCACGCCACGGGGTCTCTGGCGGGCGTTCGGCACGATCTGGGCGTCCCCAGAACGCCCTCCGCGAGGCGCAGCTGCTGGCAGGCATCCCGAGGCTGGAGAAGCCCGCCGAGGACCGACGGTCGCGCCCGAGAACCTCGGGCCTCGAAGTCCGAGCCTCCCCACTCGATGCGTCCCCTCATCGTGCCCATCCCCCCCCCCCCATGTCCCCGATCGACCCCGTTTCCCGCCGCCGCCCAGGTGCCCTCAGGATCTCCGAGGCACCCACGGCCTCCCGAGGCCTCGACGGAGCACCTGATCACGAGGTCCAGCTGGCCCCCCAGGGCGCCAAATGGAGATCCTCGTCCTCCTCCCTCTCCTCCCCTTCTCCCCCTCCTCCTCCTCCTCCCCATCCTCCTCCTCCTCCTCCTCCTCCTCCTCCTCCTCCACCTCCTCCTTCTCCTCCTTCTCCTCCCTTTTCTCCTCCTTTTTCCCCTCCTTTTTTCTCCTCTTTGTTCTCCTTTTGTCCTCTCCTTTCCTCCTCCTCCTTTTCCTCTCCTCCTCCTCTCCCTTTCCCCTCCTCCTCCCTTCCCTCCTTTCCCTCCTCTCTTCCTTCTCCTTCCTTCCTCCCCTTCTTCTCCTCCTTCTCCTCCTCCTCGTTATCCTTCTCCTCCTCCTCCTCCTCCTCCTCCTCCTCCTCCTCCTCCTCCTCTTTCTTCGAGAAGCCAGGGACACATAGGGCCAGGGGCACCCTTAGCAGCCGCCGACATTGACGCACAAGACCTCGGGCTTTACCGGCCCTGCCCCTCTCCTGCAGTCCAGGCCTTCCGTAAGGGGTCCGAGTCCACGAGGTCGGAGGATCCCGCCGCATCGCCGATGCATCTTGAGCAGGGACCGACCGCCCCGGCATTCCTATAGGCCTACCACGAAATGTTCGTAGAACCCAAACTTGTTCTAATAACATTTCGTGCAAACCACAAAAAAAAAGGTTCGTATAACATTATTTGGTGGGGCTATAGGACTAGAGGAGAGCCAGAACGCTTCGCCACTGCTTGAGCATCGGCGATGCGGCTCGATGTGGAGCCTGATTTTCTCCGCGCCGACGGCGCCGACGCAACGCCGACGTCGCCGATGCATCGCTGATGCACTGGCGATGCGGCGCTCCAGCGCGGATCCAAGAGATCCGCGCGGAGCTTCAGCAAGTCGTGGTCGCAAAGTGTCAGATTCGACCCATCCGTTCGGACCTCACGTGTCGATGATCCTCGGAACGCGTGTTAGCGTGAGGTCGGGCGTGTCACCCGACAGGCAGACTGTGGACGAAAAATCAATAATAGTCAAAAGAATACAAAAGCAAATCCTGAACAATAGTCAGAAAATCGTCCCCCGACTATTTTTGTTGCAATCTTTGAGATTTCCTCGTGCAGAGGGACGGGCCCCACTCAGTGTTAGCGTCAAGGTGTGCTGGTCCGCCGAAGCCCCTCGACACGACGCGAAGGGGGGGGGGACGAGGGCTGGCGCGGGCGGCGTGCTGTCGGCGGGACTGAACGAGGGAACGCGCACACCGGGCCAACACAAGTCCTGAGGATCATCGATCGGTAGGAGGACGAGGAGGAGGAGGAGGAGGAAGGGATCGACTGCAAAATTGCTGTCCCCCAGAACTGATTTTTCGTATATTCTACGAGACAGCAATTTCCGGGTAACTCACTGCTCTAGGAAAAAAACGCGGCAGTAAACATAAACTGTTGCCGCTCCGCGCGGATTTCTTGGATCTGGGCTGCGTCCCGCCAGGGGCGGAGCCAGAGGCGCCACCAGGGGGGGCCCAGCGCGGATCCAAGAGAAACCCGCGCGGAGCGCCAAAAGTTTATGTTCTTTTATGCCGTTATTTCTTCTTCAGTGATTGAGCCGAATCGAGGAGGTCCTGTGGAGGGCGTCGGCGTGAGGGCCACACTCCGCGGCACCAACAGAGGCAGGGGCGAGCCCCTACGGCGCAGGGGGGGGGGGGGGGGGCAGATGTGCGAGGGGGGCGGCCGGAGGAGGGGAAGAGTGAAGGGGCCCAAGGAAAAACAGATACACCGGCACAAGTCCCAGGATCCCCAAGATTTTCGAATCTGTTCTGGATTTTCGTCTTCGCTCCCCCACGCTTCCCATATCTATCTTTTCTGGGGCATCGACGTTTACGTGTGTCCGTATGGATTGGTCGCCCCTGAAAAAAGGGGGAGGACGGCCAGATGGGGCGGGCACTGCAAGCTTTCGCCGCGGAGCCCCGCCGAATCCGCACAAGAAGTCTGGGTCAGAGATGACAGAACTCCTGGGCGCAACCCTTGAGATACCTGGTGGGCTCCAGGAGCGCCCGAGGAGCCGCCAAATGGGTTGCAGGCCCCACGGGCTCAGGTCCAGAGCGCTCCAAGACGGCCCAAGTCGGTCTCAAGACGGCCCACGAGGTGCCCAAAGACGCCCCAGGAGGGCTCCAAGAGCACCCCATGAGGGCCCTCAGAGGCAAATTCCTTGATTCGGATTTGATGTTTGAAAGGTTGTGGTGTTACCATGACGTCCCCAAAGGCCTCTAAGATCGTCCCAAGTCATCCCAAGAGGCTCCCGGGACGGCCCCAAGAAGGCCCCAAGAGGCTAACGAGGCCTCCCAAGATGGCTCCAGAGGTTCCCAAGAGGGCCCCGGGAGGGGGAACCCGAACAGACACCTCGAACCTTACCCGAGCACCCGAGACCGCCAGCAGGCCCCAAAGAAGCCCGCAAGAGGCCACCAGAGGCCCAAAAACCATGTCCCACGAGGCCCCCAAGACCTCTCAAGAGCCCCCAAACATGCGCCTCCCGAGAGACCCTAAGAAGCCTCCCAAACAGGCACCTTGTCCACGACCCAGTTCGCTTCCAATTGTGCCCCATGAGGCCGTCAAGAGGCCTCCTCCTCCTCCTCCTCTTTCGAATTACTCCTCTTCCACCACCAGGCACGCGGTTACGATGACGCTATATGGGCTGGCGGAATGAGCGAAACGATTCAACAAATCCCTGCAGGGACCCATGAAGAGGCAATTTGGAGGCAGGGTTTATTGCTACACATCGTTGAGGAGGAGTCTTGGGTTTGCACTGGTCCTCCTCCTCCTCCTCCTCCTCCTCCTCCTCCTCCTCCCTCCTCCTCCTCCTCCCCTCCTCCTCCTCCTCCTCCTCTCCCGTCCCTCCTCCCTCCTCCTCCTCCTCCTGTTGGCTCCTGTTGGCTCATATGCCGTCTGTCACTGCTGGCCAGTGGCCTGCGATAAAGCTGCGAAAAACAGTGCTGGGTAAAAGGATTAGAATTAGGTCAGAGGGGGTCACGCCGCCTTGGACGCCCAGCCCGACCCACCCCAGACCAGTGGAATAGATCTTCCCACGAACTTCTTCGTGCTTGGATCTACTCCTCGCTTTAACCTATTAAGAGACTCCTCTGCGTATCGGTTACGCGGACCTCCATGGCATTCTGGGAGGAGGTAGGCACGGGCCCGAACGCTCCCAAAGGCGCTGCAACGCACACACCAGGCAACCTTCCCCCCCATCAGCCACAGACGGTGGCTCCTATGGCTGGTCCGCGCAATCCGAGGTGGCCCACCGCAGGGGAACACACTGACCGCGGCACGGGTCTTCCCCCGTTCTCCGCGGTGCAGACACATAGAATATCCTTTGGCTACACATTCAACCGCATGGCCCTTCGGGTCAGGGACCAGCTCCAAGAGAGAGGGCTTGGCCCGACGAGGCCTGCGGATTTTAGAAACATCAGGAAACTCGCGGGCCGATAAATCATCCATGGTCGCAGCAACCAGCCACGCAGACTGCCTGATCAGGGGCTCAAAGTCTTTGAACCTCCTACGCGTCCAAAGACTATGTGGTTGGGCCTGGGCTCCTAGACGAGCCAACTCATCAGCCTTCGTGTTCCCTAGCCATTTCCAGTCTGCAAATCCTAAACTACGGGCTTGGGTCAGGGAGAGGTGGGACTTAATCTTAGTCACAGTGATCCTATCTATGCCGATCTCAGAGGCTAACCTAAATATCTCCACCCAGAGCCCTGAAAAGGCAACCTTCTCCAGATCCTGCGCGGGCCCTAGCCCCCAAGTGTCCAAGACGGCCTTGCAATCAGTGACGATATCCACGGCCTCTGGCCCTGCGAGCCTCGTGGCCACCAACAACGCATACACCTCCCCACAACCGCTGGTCTGGACCGCGCGCGGCAAGGGCCCGTACGCCGATCCAGTAACATAACCACCCCAGGAGTCCAGGGACATCGACACCACAGCCCAACCAGCCCTGGTGAACTGCAGCAGGGCGGGGCCCAGGCCAGACCCGTCCAGGCATCATATCCGAGGCCCCAGGTGCCCCCCAGGAGGATAAACATCCCACTTGTGCCCCGCTGCGGCATACGGCGCCGGCCATTGCCACTCGGGACTCAGAGCCAGGGCGCGAATGACCAACAGCCTGTTGGCAGGCGTGCTGTCCAAGTCGAGCAGCTCGCCGACATCTAGGTCGCGGCGAACAGCGTCATGGGCTGGGCAACAGCAAAATCTATGACTGGGCGCCCCCAGCTCCTCGCCGCAGAGCGGGCACAGAAGGTCCACGACGCGACGATCATCGAACCGGGTGAGCTGAGTGGGGTACCCTCCCGAGACGACCCCAGCGAGCCCCGTAGCAGCTGTGAACCTTTCCTGGCACCTGAGCTTCTGGAGGACCTCGATGATGAGCTCCAGCATGGGCCCTCCCGTCAATCCAGGAACCCGCTCCCCATCTCCAAAGCCTCGAAGCAACATATCCCGAACCGCTTGGTGTAAGACGGTTTTGAGGGACCTGTAGCCCAAGAAACTCACATCATCAACTTCGACTCCCCGAGCAGTAACAAGCTTACACCAGCTTTTCACCTGCCAGCCTAAACTCTCCACTGTAAGAACGACTGCCCCCGCTGGTCCACGGACACCTTGCCACCCGCGAGCAGGTCGGCTGCAGAACGAATTGAAACGCCCCTGCATGATGCGCTGCTCCGCCCACGCCAAGCGCGCGGCTAGTCCCCACGCAAGGACGGGCAACGCGTGCACGTCGCACGATGGGTCCGCCTTGGGCTCCACCGATAAGAAACTCCAGTGTCCTGCACCTTCCCTTGGGCGTTCCAAAAAGGGCGCTTCCGTGGCGCGCTCGGAGTTCGCCCAGGGCAGAGCTGGACATTCCATTGACGCGGCAACCATACGTGGCCGAGGGGGGGCCTCCCGCTCGAGCAACTCTGAACATTCCCTTCTTGGCGCTGAGCCCACGGGTCCTTTTACCCCGAAGACGAACCTTGTGGAGGCGCTTTGGGAGGACCATTGGACCCTTGGCTCCTTTCTGCATAGTCTGGTCGCAGCCCGAGCTGACGCCAGTACAATTCCACTTCTTAAGCCTAGACGCGATAGTCACCCTCGCCGCCGAGTGGCTGTACATAACGAGACCTTTCGCCTGAGAGATGACCAGCAGCAGCTTCTCGAGCTGCAGGCAGAGAAAATAAACGGCGCGAGCGAGAATGCTCTCAGCATGCTGCCTGCGGCCAGACACTTGGGCCGTAATGTCATCCACCACATTGTGCAGTCTAGCACTCCCGTAGAGCTCCCTGGTGAGGTCCAATGGGTCCATGAGCACCACGCGTAATAAGGTTGTCGCGAACCCACAACCTGCGAGGATCCCCATGGAGGGCCAGCACGGGGGCCCCCACGACACCACACACATTGATGATCCTACGCCCACGATAAAGCGACAGCAGCAGGCGGAGCTTCACTATGTTAAACTTGTGCTTGACGGCCGCGACGGCCAACAGATAGTGGCAAACCTTCTCGTATGCCTTCGTCAAGTCCACGAGACAGGCGCCTGAGCAGCCTCCTGCACTGACGTGCTGCTCAACCGTCAAGCTCTGCTCCAACCGTCAAGCTCTGCTCCCATGCCGCGCGTCCACAGCTCTTGCCGTGGACACCGTGCAAGTAGTCGCGGTTACTATCGCGCTCCCAGCACCTTATCTCGCCCCTCGACAGCTTCGAAAACACCCGAGTGGGAGTTGGCAGCAGAGCTATCGGGCGGAAACCTCCTTCAGGCTTGGACAGCATGGCAAGGATGGTGGTGAGGAGGATGGTGGGGTAGGTGCCTAGGTACCCCATCTTGACCCAGAGCGCTCCGAGAACCTCCAGAAGGCCATCCGAGGCCATGCCCAGATCCCGCGGCCGAAGGGCGTCCACCCCACAAGCCGTGCGTTTCGGAAACTTCCTGATAGCCCCGCGGATGTCCACGACCGGCCTCTCTTCAGAACACAGCTCCTGGACCGAGACACCTCGCTCAGCGGCCTGGGCCTGGAACTGGCACGTCAGGTACTGGATGGGGTCAGGGAACTTGGAGGCATCAGGGTGAGGCTTCCAAATGTCACTCCAGAACTTGGTCAGCCCATCCACGGACTCTTGAGGCCCCAGCGGAACCGAAAAGCCCCCAGCCTTGATGGTGCTCGACTCGGGCGGCACCCAACCTATCGGGCACTGCGAATACTTGTGCGCCTTGCCAGCGCCTGCAGATGCAGCCTCCTGTGCCCGCTCTCGCCAGCGCTTGCCGCGCTCGGTAGTAAACTTGCGATCCTGCACTCGTGCGACGCGTGAAACATACTACCAAAGGAAGGCACCCACTGCTGCCACGAAGTGTCTTTGTGCAACTGCTTGGGTCCCCGCTCGACCGACTTCAGTAGCCCCATAGACTCTCCTTCCCCCCAGCGAAGGCCCTTCTTTCTAATCTGGATCAGCTCCGAGAATAACTTGGAAATACGACGCCAGCCCCTGCTTTCAGGACTCCCGACGGGATACCGACCACCCGAAGTTCTGAGTGCTGAAACCTTAATGGTGGCAGGCTCCTCAGCTCTGCCGAAGTACTTGGCTTGATCTAGCACGCCGTGATAGGTCCCATGCTCCCGCCCCAATCCTTCGACGAAGGACCTGTAGCAGACATCTAACGAATCTCGATCCCCAACCGATCTAGCATATTCAAGAAGCGCCTGATAATTGGGCGGCTCCGGCATGGGTCCTATCACAACTTCCTGCGGGAACATCCTCGGCAGGCGCAGCGTCTGGGCCAAGACGCTGAGCGGCTCGCCGCGGAACTTGACCACCACAGGCCAGTGCGGCTTGACTGATGCCTTCCTACTGATGGTGCAAGAATGGACACTGCCTGCAAGATCTGCAGACAGCACAAAATAGTCTATCGTTTTCCAGGTCCTCGCATTGGACCTGCACGTGTAGGTTGGCGGCTTGTCAATCTGTCCCCCAAGACGTCCTGCCCAGCCCATGCTCTGAAGTACCTCAGGCGAGACGTTCCAATCTCCTCCCAAGACAAATGGCAAACCCCAAGAGTGAATCTGCTCGCCTATCCTGCTGAGTGTTTGGCTTCCGATTGGACCCAGCGGGTCCTGGTCGGGGAGGTAGATGGATCCGAGGAAGAAACCTCCTGGTACATACGCGTTGATCCACATCAACTGCTGGCGGCGCGGGTACGGCAGGCGTTTCGTGCCCGCCGGCGGCAAGCCGAGGCCAATGAACTCTCTGCACACAACCGCAACCCCTCCTGACAGGCCTCCTGCGCTGGTGACCTCGGACGGGTGGATCTTCGCCTGCCAGCCCAGCTTCTCGAGCTGGGATTCACATTCGACACGATCTTGAGGTCCACAGTTAGTTCCTGAAGCATGACGATGTGACTCGACGCTTCCCCCTGGAGAAACTGCTTAGCTGACGACCATGCCGTGGTATTACAGGTTTCAAGAGGAAAAACTCTCCCTGACTCGACCCTGAAGATCTGTGCTTGAGCTTCTGCCCTGGCTGGGCAGCTCGATTTTTCCGAATTCGCTGTGGCCCTGTAAGAGGCCAGGCGCTAGGGGGAGCGGGAAAAGCAGAGGAAGGCAGGCCGGGGGGGTTGGAGCACGGCGGGGGCGGGGGCCAAACCGGCGACCGAAAGAAAACCCCAGGAGGGCGCGAGGGCACCACCGCCGCTTCACCCCACCAGCTGGTGGGGCAAGGCTGGCTGCTACCCGCCAGACGTCTTGCCCTGCCCCTTGCCTGCCTCCCCTGCCGCGCCTGGGGTGCCTCCAGCACCCACTCCAGCGCCTCTTCCTCCTCCCTTGCTGCCCAGAGTCTCAGCGGCCTTGGCGCGAACGTCAACCTTGGGCGAGGCAGCGGTGGCTCCACCACCGCCGCTGGCCGCACTGGCTGCGCTTGGGCGGGCCTGGAGCAGCAGCACCTGGAGGAGCACCTGCAGGAGGTTCTGCCGCCGTGGTACGCGCGGCGTCGCCATCGCCCTCGCCTTTGCGCTTCTTGAACAGCCTGTTGACGTGCTCGGAATGTTCCTTGCGCAACTTCTCCGCCGTCTCCTTGGCGCTTCCGAAGAGCTGCTTCGCCATGTCCTGCACGCCCTGTCGCAGCTTATCCTTCCTGGCAGCTGCCTCGTTCCTATCGGTGTCCGTGAACTCGTATATGTCGGCCAGCCCGAAGAAGTCGTCGCAGCCCTCGGGGTCGATGCACGGCACGTCCCCCGCAAGGAGCTGCTCCAGGGATATATTCGGCTTCTCCGTGGGCTGGTTGTTGTGCGCTTGGCAGTACATGGCGCTGAGCAAGCCTTTGTACTTTTCGTCGGCGTCCGCAAGCTTGGTCTGCAACAGCTGGACCTCCGCCTCCTGGTCCAGGGCCGCTTGGCGGAGGCGCCCCAGCTTGTCGATCGCCCCGTCCAGCTTCTTCTCCAGGCCTTGGACCTGCTCATGCGCACGATGGGCCCGCACCTGGAGCGGCGGCTCCTTGGGCTGGCCCGCCTCCGCCTGCTTGAACCCCAACAACTTCTCGCACTTCGTAACCAGCACCATGCCACCTGTCTTCTTGCCCAGGGCGATGAGCTGCTCAATCTCGGAGATTGTGAGCAGCTTGTCGCCGCTCCCCAGGCCAGGCGGCGGCTGCAGTCCGACCGAGCGGGGCGTGCCATCCCCCGCGTCCTCCACTTCGAGCCCGTTCCCCTCAGCCTCCGCGGGGGAGTTCCAGGCCTCTTGGCAGTGAGAGCAGTACCACGTGCTCCAGCCGTTTTTCTTGCAGCCGCAGTGCACACACTTCCACTGACGACTGGGCCGCTTGGAGCCGCCACGCTTGCTGGTGCCACGCTGGTCAGCCCACGATGCACTCTTCTGGTGTCCGCTCGAGTCGACATCCCTCCACGCCATGAAGAGACTTGCGCCCGAGACTCAGAGCAAACCAAACGTGGCACGCGAAAAAAGCGGACCCTCACCCTGGGCAGGGCCACTGATCGAGGGTCGTGCGGGTCTCTGACCAGCTCGAGCCCCAACCCCAGGGAAGGCGAAGGCCCCAGGCAACGGCTTGAGACAATGGCTTGAGCCAAAATGGCTACGGATCTCCCTCCTCCTCCTCCTCCTCCTCCTCCTCCTCCTCCTCGTCCTCGTCCTCGTCCTCGTCCTCCTCCTCCTCCTCCTCCTCCTCCTCTTGACGCTGCGCGGACTTAATACAATAACATGAAGAGTCATTCATCTCCTCCTCCTCCTCCTCGCGGCGGCCGGCAGGGGTGCGCCGGCCGAGGGCCTCAGGGCCGCGGAGCCTCGAGAGGCCACGGCCCCGGCGGAGCCGGCGGCCGCGGCGGCACGGCCGAGCGCAGGGCCCCGAAGAAGTCGCGGAGCCCGTAGCGGCAGGCGAAGGCCAAGCCCCTGCAGACTCGACAGGGCGTTCGTAAACAAGGCGGTGCACTCGGCCAGGATAGTAGGGATGCGCGGTGAGGGTGCAAGGGCCTTGGAACGCCATGTTGACGTTTTCCGTGCGGAGCGCAGCAGAATGCCGAAGGATGCCGAATACCGAAGGGGCAAGGATGCAAGGGTAGCCTTGGAAAGTTGCCCCATCCTTACTATCGTGGTTGACTGTACAGGGGGATTTGGGGCGAAAAATTCAAAATGCCCATGATAAGACTCAAAAAATAATGAAAAATACTGAAAGAATCGTCCCCAGACTATTCTTTGGGACTGTTTCTGAATATTCCTCCTGTAGAGGGACAGGCCCGACTTAACGGTAGCTAGAGGCCTCGGCGATGCGGAGCGATCCTTCGACCCCATCTACTCCGACCCCATCTAGGAGGCCTAGAATAGCTAAGGGGCCTCTTCAAGCGAGAACCGGGCGACAGGGCATTTACCTCGCACTGTAGTGCGTGTGCAAGCGGGGCGACGAAAACGTCGACACATCATCAAACTCTGGGCGGGGGGGATACCTCGCACTTGTGCGCCGCATATCAACTGTTTGAAAACACAACTGAAAACGGCGCACCCTCAGCTACCGTTAGGTCGGGCGTATCCCCCTACAGGTGGATTTTGGACGAAAAACAAAAAGCACCCCGAAATACACCAAAAATATTCAAAAATGGTCCAACAATCGTCCCCGTACTGTTTTTTTGCTGTTTTTCCCGACCTAGGCTCTGCCTAGAAGGGTTCTTACCCTCTAAGCTTAAAGGGGCCGTGCAGTGGAAAACGCCCCGGGCGGTTCCCCCGGCATCCGCCCCGCGGTTCCCCCAGTTGCGTCCCCTTAGCTTAGCGTTGCTTAACTTATCTTAGCTTAACTTATTTCATATTAGCTTAGCTTAGCTTCATCTTCGCTCAGGATTATCTTAGCTTAGCTTACCTTAATATTAGATTCGCCGAGCTTTAGCATAGCAGAGCACAGCATAGCATAGCAGAGCGTAGCATAGCATAGCGCAGCACAGCATATCATAGCAAAGCCCAGCATAGCATAGCATAGCGCAGCACAGCACCACACAGCAAAGCACCGCGCAGCACAGCATAGCTTAGCTTAGCATAGCGCAGCGCTGCATTAGCATAGCATAGCCAAGCATAGCATAGCATAGCATAGCATAGCATAGCGCAGCATAGCATAGCATAGCATAGCATAGCATATCATAGCGCAGCTTAGCTTAGCATAGCATAGCATATCATAGCTTAGCATAGCACAGCGCAGCATGACATAGCATAGCTCCGCATAGCATGGCATAGCATAGCATAGCATAGCGCAGCATAGCATAGCATAGCATAGCTTAGCTTAGCATAGCGCAGCATAACATGGCATGGCATAGCAACTAATGCTGCTAATTGAATATTCCCCCTGGAGAGGGACAGGCCCGACTTAAAGCTGCCGGCCCGTTTACGACCGCCCCGTCTGCAGGGGCTTGTGAAGAAGCGGTCGGCGTCCCGGCCGCTGGCGCGGTACACCTCGAGGGTGCTCAGCAGGTCGGCGAGCTCCCGGTCGCCGGGGTCGCCGAACCAGCTGCGGAGGAGCGAAGAGCAGGCAGCGGCGTGAGCACAGCCTCTCGGAGTGCCGCGCCGATGTCTCGACGGCGCGCGCTGCGCTCCGCCAGCTCCGACCGAAGAAATCGGCGCGAGCTCCGAAAGCTTATGCTCACGCCGCCTCGTGCTCCTCGGGGATGAGGATGCCGTTGTCGGGGTTGAGCGCCACCGATATGGGGGAGTTGTCCACCAGGACGCACCTGGCCAAAGGCCGCCCCAGGTGCCCCAGGTCCTTGAAGAACGCGCCCCGGTACTCCGTGCAGTGCCCGCGATAGAGCCGGTGCGCGACGAGGAGGCCCGAGGGATCGAGCGCGTCGATCACCTTTGCGCCGTCAGGGTATGTCCATATCGACTGCCGCGGGGTCGGGTCTTGTGGACTCGGGGAGCGGTTGATACAGTCGGAGCTCGACCACAAGAGACCTTCCACAAGAAACCCAACCCTGAGATCCCAGGGCGTCCCTTGGTTTTGGTGTGGGCATGCCACGCTCTCCGTCGCAGAACCATCGAAACCCAAGAAACCCAGGGCACCCTGGAGGCAAAAAGGGTGTTTCTTGGCATGGGTCCCCACTGTATGGATACGTACATCTGCACTGCCGGCACAAGCGGGCGGGCAGATATCCACTTCCACCACTCCTCGAGATCCCAGGGACACTCCGAGGCGGTGGATCTGGGCAGATTCTGGAGGTGGAGCCTTGTCCGCATAAGACTGCTGCGACGCGGTGAAGACGACCACCTCGAAGCGCCGGGCGGCCGCCTCCGGCGGAAGAAGAAACGTCAGAAGCAGAAGCAGAAGGAGCGTCTGCGCAGATGCCTCGGATCTGCGCTGGAGCTCCCTGGGGTTAGGTCGGGCATGTTCTTCCCCTGCAGGACGATTTTGGACGAAACGTCAATCTATCCTGGCGAAGGGCCCAACCACATGCAGTTGCGGGTGCCGCAATTGTGAATAGCTTCCTCGGTGGAGCTCCCTATGGGGCCACGAAGCGCTGTACTGGGTGGGGGTGGAACGCATGCGGGCGGTAGCACTGGGTCCGTCGGTGGAGCTTCCCATGGGGCCACGAAACGCTGTGCTGGGTGGGGGGGACGCACGCGGGCGGTAGCACTGGGGCCTGCGGTGGAGCTCCACATGGGGCCACGAAACGCTGTACTGGGTGGGGGTGGAACGCATGCGGGCGGTGGCACTGGGATCTTCGGTGGAGCTCCCCATGGGGCCACGAAACGGTGTACTGTGTGTGGGGGGGGGACGCATGCGGGCGGTAGCACTGGGACCTTCGGTGGAGCTCCGCATGGGGCCACGAAACAAACGGTGTACTGGGTGGGGGGGGACGCATGCGGGCGGTAGCACTGGGGCCTGCGGTGGGGCTCCGCATGGGGCCACGAAACGGTGTACTGGGTGGGGGGGACGCATGCGGGCGGTAGCACTGGGACCTTCGGTGGAGCTCCGCATTGGGGCCACGAAACGTGTGAGGGGTGTGCCGAATGAGTTTTCAGGACGCATGCGGACGGTTCCACTGGGGGCTTCGGTGGAGCTCCCTATGGGGCCACGAAGCGCGGTACTGGGTGGGTGAAACGCGGGGAGGAGGGAGGAGGAAGGAGGGGGAGGAGGGAGGAGGGAGGATGAAGGAACGCGGGGACCGTCTCTTCAAAACGAGGACCCAACACCACAGGATGGTTGGCAAACAGATTCTAAAAATTCACCAAAAATAATCAAATATCCTGGCGAAGGACCCAACCATGTGTAGTGGTGGGTATCGCAATTGCGGATATTTTCTTCGGTGTAGCCCCCTATGGGGCCACGAACCGCGGCACTGAGTGGGGGGGAACGCATGCGGGCGGTAGCACTGGGGCCGTCGGTGGAGCTCCCCATGGGGCCACGAAACATTGCACTGGGTGGGGGGGACGCATGCGGGCGGTAGCACTGGGGCCGGCCACGAAACGCTGCACTAGGTGAGGGAGACGCATGCGGGCGGTAGACCTGGGACCTTCGGTGGAGCTCCCTGTGGGGCCACGAAGCGCTGTACTGGGTGGGGGAGACGCATGCGGGCGGTGGCACTGGGGCTTCGGTGGAGCTCCCTATGGGGACACGAAGCGGGTGAGGGGTATGCCAAAATGGGCGGGGGGAAGGGCGCAGGGACGCATGGGGGCGGTAGCACTGGGGCCTTCGGTGGAGCTCCCTATAGGGCCACGAAACGTGTGAGGGGTGTGCCAAATTGGGCTTTCGGGGCGCATGCGGGCGGTGGCACTAGGGCGTTCGGTGGAGCTTCCTATGGGGCCACGAAGCGAATGAGGGGTGTGCCAAATTGGGTTTCCGGGACGCATGCGGGCGGTCCCACTGGGGGCTTCGGTGAAGCTCCCTATACGAAACGAGTGAGGGGTGTGCCAAATTGGGTTTCCAGGACGCATGCGGGCGGTCCCACTGGGGGCTTCGGTGGAGCTCCCAATGGAGCCACGAAGCGGTGTACTGGGTGGGCGAAACGCAAGGAGGAGGAAGGAGGGGGAGGAGGGAGGAGAGAGGAAGAAGGAACGCGGGGACCGTCTCTTCAGAACGAAGACCCAACACCACAGGACGGTTGGGAACAATCATAAAGAAGTAATCCCCAGACGATTTTTGGACTATTTTTCAATATTCCTCCTGTGGAGGGTCAGGCCCGACTTACGCGCAGATGCCTCGGATCTGTGCTGGAGCTCCCTGGGGGCGCCTCTCCGGCGCCGCCCTTGAGACGCGCCCCGCGCGCTAAGGAAGGGGGCCCAGAACGCCGACCCCAGAAATCCGCCCGGACCTCTCCGGGCATCCGTGCTGGTGCAGCTCGTCTTTCCTCTTTGTCATCGTCCGTCTCGGACATTGCCAATTCGTGGGCCATCCTCGCGAATCGGCGACGGCCGGCATGGACGAGCGCTTTTTCTCATTCGCGGCCACAACGGGCGTCAGGGGGGGAGAGGGGGGGGAAGGGGCGTAACGTAGCGCTCCCCCCACCAAACTGTGGTGCTGGACGCACTGCGGCAGTGCCCGGAAGGAGGCACTGAGGGGGGGAGCGTCACGTTTCAGGGATGGGGGGGGGGGCATCACGCGCGTTGTGGCCCAGAGGGTCACAAAAAAACACTCTCGACCATTGCCAAGATCGGCGTCGACGAGATCCCGCGCAATCTTGGCCATCGGCACCGTGCTTCCTGGGCTACGCGCAAGAGGTTGACCTGTGGCGCGCGGACTACAGGGGCGCAGAAGGGCCAAATAATCCGAGCGCGCAAACAGCCGCGCTAACGCATCGCGCTCTGCGATCGGGGGGACCCCGATGAGCCCGCACCAAATGTCACTCCGGCGAAGGTGATGGGCCTGTTTTCCACCACCACCACCACCATGAGTTGGAGGGGGGAAGGAGGTGGTGGACGAGGAGGAGGAGGAGGAGGAGGAGGAGGAGGAGGAGGAGGAGGAAGGAGGAGGGGGAGGGCCCGTTTCCACTCCAACATATGGTGGTGTTGGTGGTGGTGTTGGTGGTGGTGGTGGAAAACAGGCCCATCAGAAGGGTCCCTTCGACGTGCAGTCGGCTTCCGCCCCTCGGTGCCTCGAGGAACCGCCGCACGCCCGGCCGGAAGGCCACGGCCCCAACGGCGCGCCCGGGGACGTCGTCGAACTCCACGAGGAGGTCCGTGGGGGGCGCCGGCAGGGCGTGCTGCTCGCCGCCCTCGGAGCCAGGAGGGGCCTCCGGGGGCGGCCAACGAGGGGGGGGGGGGGCGTCCAAGATAGGACGACAAAATCTGCACAAGTCCCCAGAGAGCCGACGCTCCAAACAACATGGGGGCGGCGGGATCCTGGCGGTTTTCGGCCTCTTGGGGCCCTCGCCGGGCCTCGGGAGCGTCAAGAAACGATGCAGGACGAAAAACGGGTCCTGGGGAAGTGGTCTGGACCTCCGGGGCCCGCGCATCCGGAAAATTTGGAACAACCGGATGATGTCTGGGTCCACTGCTCCCTGGCCAGGCCCATCCTGGGCCCACAAGCGGTGTGTACACCACGCCCTCCTGGCTCGGCCAAGAAGGCGTATCATACACAGCTCCTGGGTGCAGGATGGCCCTGGCCCGGGAGCAGTGGGTATGTACAACTTTCGCAGATCATGGCCCGAAACACGGGGGGCGCGGACGGCGGCGGTGAAGGTGGCGGTGCCCGCAGGAGAGCGTCCACGCGAGGGGACGTCAAGCCGGGCGAGGCTGGAAAACCCCGTGAGGCAACTGATCCTCCTCCTCCTCCTCCTCCTCCCCTTCTTCTTCTGCCTACTATTATTATTATTATTATCATCACTATCCTTCTCCACCTCCTCCTCCTTCTTATAACTATGTGTATACGTTGTATCATCATGTTGCTCCTCCTCCTCCTTATTATTATTATTCGTCTTCATATGATTATCAGTGTTGTTATTATTCTTATGTTTATTTCTAAATAATATTATTACCGGCATCATCACTCTTATTATTATCCGTATTCGTATTACTACTATGATTAGCATTAATATGACTAACCGTATTATTATTATTGATGTCGATCGTATTATGATTATGTGTAGTATTAATATGTGTATGATGCTTGTAAGTAGTAGTAGTAGTAGTAGTAGTAGTAGTAGTAGTAGTAGTAGTAGTAGTAGTAGCAGTAGTAATATTAGTAGTAGTAGTAGTAGTAGTAGTAGTAGTAGTAGTAGTAGTAGTAGTAGTAGTAGTAGTAGTAGTAGTAGTAGTAGTAGTAATAATAATCATAATACTCGTCATATGTTTAGTATTGCTATATGAATAATATTATCATTGCTAGTATTAGTTCATGTGTATCAGTATTTGAAATATGATTACTACTATTATTATTGATATTATGATTATCCTTCTCCTCCTCCTCGTCCTCCTCCTCCTCCCTTCTCCTCCTCCTCCTCCTTCCTCCTCCTCCTTCCTCCTTCCTCTTTCCTCCTTCCTCCTCCTCCTCCTCCTCATCATCATGAGCATGAGTATGATTCCAGGAAGGGCGTCTGGCGGGGGTGTCGGAGACAGCTGATTGTTTTCCAAGCAAGAGGGTGTTGGACACTGCCAGCTCAGTCTTGGAATTCAAAATGCGTGTCGCGAAACGTCGTGCACACGCAGGTCAGGCCACAATATTCGAACCGACTTGCACTCCCCATAGGTTAAAGGGTGGGGCAGAGGGAGCCAGAAAGGACTACAGAGCAGAAGCACACCCTCACGACGCTCAACCCTCTGAGGAATCAACCACCACCAAGCAGTTATTTGATTCCAGGAGGGGCGTCTGGCGGGGGTGTTGGAGACAGCCGATTGTTTACCAAGCAAGAGGGTGTTGGACACTGCCAGCTCAGTCTTGAAATTCAGAATGCGTGTCGCGAAACGCCGTGCACACGCGGGTCAGGCCACGAGATTCGAACTGAATTGCACTCCCATAGCAAGACCCACAACAGGGACGTGCACGGGCGGTGGCGGGGACAGGGCGGCAGGCAGAACGAAAAAAAGCGAGAGTGGCACATCAAAGCCGCCTCGGGCGGACAGAACCACAGAAAAGGCCTTTCAAGTTACAGTGAGCCCATTCACAATACTGGCGGCTAGCTGGCTTCAACCGATTGAGAGCTTGCTGAATCTTGCCTGGCTTAGCATAGCGACGAACCGTATCAAGACACTTTACTCTGACACGCGGCTGAATCTCACTCAAGGTGCGGCGCCGCTTCAGGAGATCGTCCGAGGCGCCGCCGTGGCGCAGCTGGCGCAGGGGCGCCTCGACGCCCAACCTGTCGGCAGCGGCCTTGAAGAGGCGGGCGACCCTCGCGGCCTCCAGCGGAAAGAGCTCGCGGTCGTCCGCCGCGGTCGCAGCCCAGGAACCCAGCACCTCGCCCAGCCACTCGGGGTGGTCGAAGATGACGGTGCCGTCAAAGGTCTGGGTTTTTGACGGCTGCAGCCGCTCCCCAGGCGCCACAATCAGAGACCAACACCGCAACGCAGCTTCCTCCGACACCCTGGCTTCACCAGGTCGCCCACCTGAGCACGAAGAAACTCCCCGGGACGGAAGGACACCGAAAACATGGCCTCGACGTAGAGGGCCGTGGACCGCTCACCGTCGTAGATCAGGAGGGCGCAGATGCCCGACTTCACCTCGATCGGCAACGGCATCCTGCTGGTAGGCGGGAGTCGCTTTCGGTATCCTTTGGGAGCCCGTTGGAGCCGAGGATAATCCCGTACCTTTCCAAGGGGCGCGCTGCACAGCGGGCCGTGCACCGTCTTCTCGGCGCGCGTGAGCTTCACGTTGTCGGCTTGGGGCTCGTCCAGGTAGTCGAGCAGGTTCACCTCGATCTCGTCGTGGTCGTCGGCGGCCCTGCCTCGGCGCCGCCGCCGCTCGCGGAACAGGTTCTCGAAGTGCTGGTAGGCGGCCGAGCCCTTGGCGCCGACCGTCGCGAGCTCGCAGGCGCTGAGACCCCCGCCCTGCGCCCGCCGCCCAAGACTCGGGGGCAGCGGCCGCGCGGCAGGAGAGGGGGCCGCGGCGGGCCTCCGCCCGGCGGCGCCCTGCCGACGGACGGGGCCGCCGGCGGGGCGGCCCGAGCGCCTTCCCTCCTGTCGGGCCCCAGCGGCTCCGCAGGAAGTCGGTGGCTCGGCGGCTGCTTGACAGGCCGCCAAGTTCTGCTCCCGCCGCAGGCGCTTCATACAGCGCCGCCCGCGCCTCCCCGAGCTCCTCGAAGAGGCGGGACGGCTCGTCGGCGGGGTTGCATTCGCTCGGAACCCAGCGGAGCGCCACCCATGCGCCCGTCGCAATCGAGAGGGCAGCCAGGCGGCGGACCAGCGGCAGGAACCCGAAGGAGGCCGCGCGCCCCCTTGAGAAACAAAAGGCTACGCCGACGTTGTCGACAAGGACGAGGCGCCTCTTGTGGTGCTGGCAGGGGCCCCGAAGTTTGCGACTCATACCTTTGATGACGGCCCTACCTTCCTTGTTGCCGATCGGCTCCTCGAACCTGTACCTCCCAGCCCTCCAGCACTCCCAGGAACGCCCCAGGATCGCGGCCTTCGGAACCTCGGGGAAGCCCGTTCGAGGCCGCCAGGCGAACTCCGAGGGAACCCCGCCGAGCACGTCGGGGCCCCAAAAGGGCCCGCGTCGGACGTCGCAGGGTCGACGGGGGGGGGTCGAGCTCGGCCGCCATTGCACGATGGCGAGGCGCCCGCTCCGACGGGGGCAGACGCTCGTGCCCCCAGCGCTCGCTCCACCTCCCGAGCTCCCCCGCCTCCTCTCGGTCGAAGCCGGCCTCCATCACGCCCCACCCACTCCCCGAGGCGTCCGTCGAGTGCGCCAGAATTACTCTTAAGCTTCTAGCAATAACTTGCTAAGGAAAGCTCTACGAGTCACTGCAGAAGCCCTTCGGGAGCTCTGCCGAAGCGCTTCGCGCACTCTGGAGCCACACGTATTGGGAAACGCTAGGAAGCCACGCTCCCGGACCCGCTGCCGGTTCCGGCGCCAGCACAGAAGTAGACCATGGACGTCCAAAGCTGCCTGAGGGCAGGGGGGCCAGGCTGGAGCAGACCAGGATCTCACGGCAGACGGAGTCCCACAGGGGCCTCGGGGTCCAGTAGCAGTCCCGAATGAAGACGTCGGAGGCCCGCAGAACCGACAGCGCGGGTCGCTGGCTGAGGCCCTCGACGACGTAGTGGCCCAGGAGGCGCTCCAGAACCCTGCCAGAGATGGACCCACCTCGAGCGGCATGCCGAAGAGCTCCCCGAAGAGTCCAGGCCCGTTTGGGCCTCGCGCGGACCGTCCGTCGCAGCCCGTCGAAGGCGGTGCCCAGGATATCCGAAGATGTTGAGGCCCAGGAGATCTCGCGAAGCACGAAGCCCTTCCCCTCGAACACCCCGATGAGCTCACAAAGTCGCTGATCGACGCGGTCCCTGGACATCCCGAAGACAGTTAGGTTGTCGCAGTAGGGAAGGGCAACTGGATCGTCGGACAACGGAGGGGCAGGCCAAGCATTCGACATTATCAGGTCCTGGCCGAACCCAGCCTCACGGAGCAACTCGGCATGCAGAGCCTGGACGATGTAGAAAGACCAGGTCCAACCCATCGGCAGCACGAGCAAGCGCGGGAAGACCTCCCTGACATCTGGCAACGACAACCCCCGCACGTCCGAGGTCGCCCCCCACTTTTTACCTAACAGCTTGTTCTGATAGGTTTCTAGTGGTGTCAAAAGAGAGCAGCAGATGACTCCACAGGGGGGTCTGGGCGGGTGCCGGACAGGGTGCCGCAGAAGTCGTTTAAGCCAACAATCACACACTTCGTGCTCTTCGACCTCCCAGAACTTCATTTCCGGGCCACATTCTGAATGCCCGGAACCAACTGTAGGCCACTGCGTGCTCTTCGACTTCCCAGAACTCCATTCCCGGGCCACATTTTGAATGCCCGGAGCCAACTGTAGGCCACTTCGTGGTCTTCGACTTCCCAGAACTCCATTCCCGGGCCACATTTTGAATGCCCGGAGCCAACTGTAGGCCACTTCGTGGTCTTCGAGTTCCCAGAACTCCATTCCCGGGCCACATTTTGAATGCCCGGAGCCAACTGTAGGCCACTTCGTGCTCTTCGAGTTCCCAGAACTCCATTCCCGGGCCACATTTTGAATGCCCGGAGCCAACTGTAGGCCACTTCGTGCTCTTCGAGTTCCCAGAACTTCCATTCCTGGGCATGATTTTGAATACCCGGAGCCAACTGTAGGCCACTTCGTGTTCTTCGAGTTCCCAGAATTCCATTCCCGGGCCACATTTTGAATGCTGAGGCAGGCTGATGCTGAGGCTGAGGCAGGCTGAGGCTGAGGCAGGCTGAGGCTGAGGCCGAGGCTGAAGGCAGACTGAGGCTGAGGCTGAAGCAGGCTGAGGCTGAGGCTGAGGCAGGCTGAGGCTGAGGCTGAGGCTGAGGCTGAGGCTGAGGCAGGCTGAGGCTGAGGCAGGCTGAGGCTGAGGCTGCAGGCTGAGGCTGAGGCAGGCTGAGGCTGAGGCCGAGGCTGAAGGCAGACTGAGGCTGAGGCTGAAGCAGGCCGAGGCTGAGGCTGAGGCAGGCTGAGGCTGAGGCTGATGCAGGCTGAGGCTGATGCAGGCTGAGGCTGAGGCAGGCTGAGGCTGAGGCAGGCTGAGGCTGTGACTGCGACTGCCGTTGCCACTGCAACTGTCATCGCGAATGCGACTACGACTGCGAGAACAACAGAATTCTACAACTGGATTATCATCTGAATCTTAAGGGGAATGGTTCCAGATATGCTCCTACACATCGCTGTTAAGTTGCTTTGCCGGGATAAGTTGCGAGGCTAGCGTCCACGGCTTCGAAGCTGAAGTACTCGCTCAGCGCAGACGGCACCCCGCACTGGTAAAAACAATTATGTATATCACCCGTGGCGACGAAGACAGGCGACGCTTCGTCTGGCGCCTCGAGCCCATGCATGTTCTCGGCCGAACTCATCTCAGGCTTAGGGGGTGACGGAAAAACTGGTTGACCCTTCGGCAGTCCAGGGCGAGCCTCTGGCGGCCCTGTTTCTTTCTCACGAAGAACGGTGCAATCTTGCCCTTCGAGGCCCTGCAGAACCCCAAGATCCCACAATCATACGGGCTCGACCGCGCGTGCAAGCATCTCGTAATCCGCATTCACACCAGCCAACTCACGAAAAGAGGCGTGGTCAGTTTGTACATGATCGGGCATGCCCGAAGCGATGGTGGAGAACAGGCTGGTGAATTGCACTATGCAAAGGACTGCAGCCGCCCACGGCCTCAGTCCCGTCACGCTGCGTCGGCGCCGACAGCTCCTGCGGGTCGCACCCGAAGAGCAAGTTCAGGCCGTCGACCGCCTCCTGCGCCGCCGACTGGACGGCGTTCCAGCGCTTGAGGTGCAGCCGAGCCTTCCCCCCCGTACCGGCACCAGGGCGCTGGGCACGAGGAGCGTCAGGAAGGGGAAAGAGACCGCGGCCACACCGATCCCCTGCTGCTTCTTGCCGTCGGCGAGGCCAGACCTCAGGGCGACGCGCTCCAAAATTGCGGTCGGAGGAGACCCCCTCAGACCTCAAGCCAGCAATCATGTCGGAGTCGGGGACGGCTACTGGCGGCACCGCCCCCGCTCCCTTCTTCAATTCTTGGCGGAGGCCGAAGGGTCTGCCTTGGCCTTCGCCACCGCGACGCCTGCAGCCCTGGCCTCCCGCGCCTTCCGCTCCTCCCTCAGATTCGCTGTCTCCTTGCTGAGCTCGGTTGCGACATGAGCCCGAAGCGAAGGCGCCATCTGGGCTCCTCCCGAGCGCTCGCTGATCCCCAGGTAGTGGTCCGACCCCTCGTAGCTCGGCGCCTCGGGGTTCTCAGCCACGGCCTCCTCGTGCAAGGTGATCCGCCTCAGGAGGAGCTCGACGCCGACGAGGTTCATCGCGTTGAGCCCGTCCACCGTCGCCAGGAGCTGCACGGCCCTGTGGGGGATCGCGTGCTCGTGGGCGGTCGAGCTGTGGGTCTTGACCCCGCCCCCACGCCGCCACTTGCCGGCGCGGTCGATCAGACTGGTCGCGCCATCCCTGACCACCGAGTCGACCCACTCGGCTCCGATGGCGGGCCCCTGCAAAGGGAGAGGCAGGGGGGCCCTCCGCCTGCCGCGTGCAGGCCGTCATCGTGCGCACGGCGTCGGCCAGGGTCCGCTCCGTCGGGGACCGCGCCAGGATCCTCGGGTCGTCGCAGAGGAAGTTGCGGCGCGCCAGGGCCCAGCGAGCGATGTCGGCGCCCTCGGCCGACTGCTCGAGCGCGGCGACGCCCCCATCGATCACCGCGAGGGCGCGGGTCCCCTGCGCCGCAGCCCCTGCAGGCAGCGTGAACTCCTCGCCGATGTCGTGGCCCACGAGCGGCTCCGCGAGGACCCACGCACCGCCTGCGGGGGCGAGGCGGGGGGCCCCAGGCGCAGGGGCCACGGCGGGCATGGGCGTCGCCACCGCGGCGGCGCCTCCTGGCGCTCGAGCCGCCTCGCCCAACAGCGGGGGCCCACGGTGGGCCCGCTCCAGGTTGCACACCTGGTCTGCCTCCGCCAGCAGCTCGTTGACCTCGGCGGGCGTGGGCGCCGCGAAGGTGTAGAGCACGTTGCCAGGGGCGGGGGCCCCTCGCGGCCGCGCGTCGACCGAAGCCGAGAAGCGGATCCCCCCCAAGTCGCCGCTGTCGAGGCTCAACTGCTCCACGTAGACGTCGAAGTCGGGCGACACGACCGCGTACTCGTCGTTCTCGACGAGGGAGCCGACGAGCCTCGCGCGGTGCTCGCCAGCGCCGTAGTGCACCCACGCGGCCGACCCGCGGCCCAGCACGGCAGAGGCAGCTGCCCCCGCCATGCTCCTCAGTGGTCGTCGCCAGGAGCGAAGACCACCACTCCTCTGCCGCCCTTCTTGCCGCCCTTGGCCGCGGCCGCACGGGCGAGCGGGCCCTCCGCATCGGCGCCCCCGAGCGCGAGCGCGCTGGCTCGCCGACGCGGCCAGGGCCGCCCCAGCGCAGCCTGGGCTCGACCGAGCCCGAACCTGGCGAGCTCCCACGCAAGGAGCGTGACGAGGCCGAACGAGACCTCGACGCCCCAGTGGAAGTCGACCTTGGCCGCCTCGGGGCAGGGCGGGCAAGGGTCAGGGCACTTGACCTGAGGCGCAGGTGCCAGGCACGCCTCCAGCTCCGCGCACAGCTCCTGGGCCAGCGCGGGCGTGGGCGGCACCGCGGCCGCAGGACAGCCCCGCGCTGGCGGGGCGGGCGCCCGCGCCTCCACGGGCGGCGCCGGGGGCGGGGCACGCGGCGCGCGAGAGGCCGCACACAGCTGCCCGATCCAGGCCGAGCCGACGTGGAAGGCCAAGAGCACCACGCCCTGGGCCGCCGCGCGCATCCGGCGCCCTGGAGGCCGCGGTGGTCGGTGGCTCAGCCAAAATGACTTGAGCCAGAAAGGACTACAGAGCAGAAACACACCCTCACGACGCTCAACCCTCTGAGGAATCAACCACCAACAAACAGTTATTTGATTCCAGGAGGGGCGTCTGGCGGGGGTGTCGGAGACAGCTGATTGTTTTCCAAGCAAGAGGGTGTTGGACACTGCCAGCTCAGTCTTGAAATTCAAAATGCGTGTCGCGAAACGCCGTGCACACGCAGGTCAGGCCACAATATTCGAACTGAATTGCACTCCCATAGCAAGACCCACAACAGGGATGTGTACGGGCGGTGGCGGGGACAGGGCGGCATTGGGAACCTTCACAAACTGTCTAACAGGCGTCCTGAATCGTCCATCGGCAAGTACAGACTTGGTAATTTGATGCAGGGACTGGACCCCCAAGAGTAAACAGTCCACTGGCTATGTTTTGCCGGCAGTGACGCGGCTATGTGATGAGCTGGGGGACCCAACAGTGGTGTCTCCTGGTCTGGCATGGGTCCCCCAGCTTGTACCCTGACGCTCGCTCCTGCTGGGGAGACGCGAACGCATCTTGGCAGCGCATTTTTAGCAGGACTGCTCCGCAGCCCTGTCTTGGCATTTCGTCGGGGTGTTTGTTGCGCGCCGGTTGTCGTGTGTTTCCTGGGGTGAGCGACGCG
>CAUYUJ010010646.1:35709-53209 GCA_963575745.1 Prorocentrum cordatum
AGAGAGAGAGAGAGAGAAAGTGGAGAGAGAGGGGGGGGGAGAGAGAGAGAGAGAGAGAGAGAGAAGAGAGAGAGAGAGAGAAGAGAAGCGAAGAGAAGAGAAGAGAGAGATAGAGAGAGAGAGCGAGAGACGAGAGAGAGAGAGAGAGCAGAGAGAGAGAGAGAGAGAGAGCGGGAGAGAGCGAGGGAGAGCGAGAGAGAGCGAGAGAGAGCGAGTGAGAGCGAGAGAGAGAGAGAGAGCGAGAGAGAGCGACAGAGAGCGAGAGAGAGCAAGAGAGAGCGAGAGAGCGAGAAGAGAGAGAGAGAGAGAGAAGAGAGAGAGAGAGAGAGAGCGAGGGAAGAGAGAGAGAGATAGAGAGAGAAAGGGAGAGAGAGAGATAGAGAGAGAGAGAGAAGAGAAGAGAAGAGAAGAGAAGAGAGAGAGCGAGAGAGAGAGAGAGGGAGAGTGAGAGAGAGAGGAGAGAGCAGAGAGAGAATAGAGAGAGAGAGAGAGAGGAGAGAGAGAGAGAGAGGCAGAGATAGAGGCAGAGAGAGAGAGGCACAGAGAGAGAGGCAGAGAGAGAGAGAGAGGCAGAGAGAGAGAGAGGCAGAGAGAGAGGCAGAGAGAGATAGAGAGAGGCAGGGAAAGAGAGGCAGAGACAGAGAGAGGGCAGAGAGAGAGAGAGACAGAGAGAGCAGAGAGAGAGAGAGAGAGAGGCAGCTCAGTCACACTAAAATCCAGATTCGTCCCCACCGAGTCCCACCACCAAGGGAGCGCCAGCAAGGAGATGCACATATGGGGATCCCCACGCAGTGAATAATTCTTATTATTATTACTACTATTACTATTATAATACTATGACTATGACTATGACTATGACTATTACTATTACTATGACTATTACTATTACTATTACTATTACTATTACGATTACGATTACGATTACTATTACTATTACTATTACTATTACTATTACTATTACTAGTATTATTACTATTACTATTCCTATTACAATTACTACTACTATTACTATTACTATCACTATTACTATTTATTATTATCATTATCATTCGTATTCGTATTATTATTATCCTCCTCCTCCTCCTCTTCCTCCTCCTCCTTCTCCTCCTCTTTGTTTTCCTCCTCCTCCTCCTCGTCCTTCGGAGATCTGGGTGTTGGTTTTTGTTTCGCACCGGACGTTTTCGCACGACCTCGGGCCCCAGGGCTCTCACATGTCGACGCAGCTCGAAAAATGCGGCAGGATGATGGGGTCTAGGGCTCGGGTCGCGGATTTTCGCGACGTTGCAGCCTTCGTCACCACGTCGGCTATCAGGGAGTGCGCGACGCTGCGGTGGCCGTCGCGCCCTCGTGCCGCTGCCCTGGGCACCTCTCCAACCCAGGCCGCGGTGCGCGAGGCGCGGCTGTCTCCGCGACCCCCGGGGGTGACCTGGGGCGTGAGCAAGAACTTTGGCAGGTCCACGCGGATTTCTGGGATCGGCACTGAGCCCCCATCCCTGGCGCGCGGAGCGCGCTGGAGGCGCCGCCAGGGAGGCCCAGCGCCGCTCCAAGATATCTGCCCTGACCTCCCGATTCTGAACCTTTATGCTTACGCCGTTCGTCCTAAATCACCCGGAAAACTTCGCGCATCGCGCCCCGCGATGCGCGGTTACCTTCGCGCCCTCGCGCCACCGCCCTGGAGAAGGGCCCCTCTCCAACCCGAGCCGCGAAGCGTGCTTAGCTTCGCGCCTCTTGGCGTGACCCAGATTGCCGCAGAGTGTCGATGAGTCACTAAGATCTTGCCAGCGCTTGACGCTTGGGCGCTTCTCGGACAATCCGCAAAAATCTGCGAGAACCCGATAGCGTCTGGGAGAATTCGGAAGAATCTGGGAGAACCTGGAAGAATCTGATTCCCTGGTGGATCTCGTGTGCCTCAGGAGTGGCCCACCTCCTTGTCGAAAAGGGCGCGCCGCGTCATCGCGGCGCCATTCCGACGAATAATGGGCAACTGATCATTTTGTCCGGGGCCTGCTGGAGGGTTGCTGATACCCGAAAACATACCTGGCAAGTGAATACTCCTCCGCTGGCGCAAACGCCAGCGCCGCCGTCGTCGTCGCCGTCGTCGTCACCCGTCGACGAGCGCTTCTACAGCTCTACCAGGAAGGACTCGAGGGGAAGGATACGGACTCGTACTACAACCCTTGTGTTAGGTCGGGCATGTCCCCCAACAGGCGGATCTTGGACGAAAACATAGAAATATGCACCAACAAAAAATGCTCAAAAATGGTAAAAACAAATCGTCCCCTGACTATTTTCTAACTATTTTCGAATATCCCCCCTGTAGAGGGACGTGCCCGGGTTGATACTACAACCCTCGCGCGAACGAGCACGGGAGTTCTCTATCGTGTGGGGCAGCTCCGGGGATGTCCGCCAGGAGAGAAAGAAACGCCCGACGGAAGGCAACACGGCGAACAACACTGGGCAAACAATCCTGCCGCCGACCCTCGCACCCAATTGCCAAGCTGGACCTTTAGTGGGTGGGGGGGGGCGGGGGACAGCATGAGGTTCTTCCGCGGCTTTGATCACTCGGGCTCCATCAGCTGCTGCTGCAGGCTCCAGTTGAGCCTGGCCGAGGCCATCGCCTCGCCGTCCCGGTGCCGCACGGTGTCCTCGAGCGCCGCGATGCGGAGCTGGTCTTGCCGCAGCCTGTCGCTCACGAGCCGCAGCTGCTCCTCGCTGAGGTCCGTGAGAGCGCCGACCCGACCCTCCTCAGCCGGGGCTGGCTTTGAGGGGACTGCAATCATGAGAACGGCGCGCATGCTTGCTCTGGGGGCCGACGAACGCACCGCACCATTCCCGGGTCGAGCACAGATGACGCCTCAAGAGGCGCCGACGCGGCACGGTGCACAAGTGTCGTCCGCGGAGCCTGGGTCACCCAACTTCGCACGTCGCACATCACGCCCCGCGATGCGCGGTTACCTTCGCGCCCTCGCGACCTTACGCCGCGGCTCACGCAGGCCGCCAGCGTGGCACGCTACGTTGGAGACGAGGGCGCTACTACGCGCGCCATGACCCGTGCAGCCTGCGCGCGACTGTCGGCGAAGACGACCCTGCTTTCCTGCGTCGCTCGTGCTGTCGTCGATCCACTACTCGACCACTGCCCCCTGGGGGGGGGGGGGGCTCAAGGGGCCGCCCCGCTCCTCCTCGCGAAGCTCCCCCGAGGGAGCCCCGCCCTGCAGACCCGGCCGCGGAGCAGGGCCGCCGAGAGTCGCGACGGTCGAGAGCTGCAGTCCGAAAGGGGTCCAGGGGCACACAGACAGAAGCAGGCACAGCTCCCAAGATCTTCCCCATTGTTTCCCCATAGTTTCCAGGGTGTCGGCTTCCCCCTGCACTGCCCACATGTTCCAATATTTTCCTGGGATTCGGCGATGAATTGTGCGTGTTTTCCCCCTCCTGCGCGTCATCGTGCGACCATACGGAACGCATCAGAAGGAACGCAAGAACTGTTCTGGCCACGGCGGGCCTGGGCCACAGACAGACCCCACGACATACGTCTGACACACTCCCAGATGCCCACGTCCCCCCTTTTCGTTCGTGTGTGTTCTCTCTCTCTATCTCTCTATATCGGTCTTTCTTTATTTATGTCTTACGATCTCTCTCTCTCTCTCTCTCTCTCTCTCTCCCAGAGAGAGAGGGAAAAAGAAAACCAACAAACTACGGCAACGTTTATTTGTATTGATGTATATAGGTATATGTACATGTGTGTGCATAGGTTAGATGAGACGTAGGGAGATGAAGAGCACAAATAGAGAGAGAGGGAGAAAAAGAGAGAGACAGAGAGAGAAAGAGAGTCGATAATAAAGATATATATATATATAGAGAGAGAGAGAGAGAGAGAGAACAAAAAAACGAGAGAGAGAGAGAGAGAGGGGTAGAGAGCGAGAGCGAGGGAGGGAGGAGAGGAGAGGCGAGGAGGCGGAGAGGAGAAGAGGCGAGGAGGGAGAGAGAGAGGGACACCATCTCCCCGGCGCTGCCCCCCCCGCCCTCCCCGGGCTCCTCCGGCCCCCTCTGCCGCGGCCTCTCCGCCTCGGCCCCGCGCGCCGCGGCCGCGGCCAGCACCCCGGCGGCGGCCTCGGCCGGGGCGCGGTCGAGCCGGAGCTGGCCGGCGAGCTGGCCGCCGCCGAGCCGGAGCTGGCCCTGCTCGGCGGGCGAGCGGGGGGGGAAGGCTTAGGTCGGGCCTGCCCCCTATAGGGGGAGCTTGGACGAAAAATGAAAAATACTCTAGAAATGCTCACTTGATGCCCAAAAATACTCCAAAATAGTCCCCCGACTATTTTTTGACTACTTTTGAATATTCCTGCTGTAGAGGGACAGGCCCGACTTATAAGGGAAGGCGAGAGAAGCGGGGGGAGCGATTTGAAAGGGGGGGGCATAGCAGAGGGGAGGGCGGAGGATCGGCTCACGCATCGCTGCTTTTCCCAACGCTTCCCCGGCGCCGCGACGCGCGCCCCATGCATATCGAGGAAGGGGCCCGGCGGCGGGGCCGGAAGCAGCTGCATGCAGCAGATTTCGTACCCCCCCTTTCCCTGTCCCCCCCCTTTCGTTCGGCCCGGGAGAAGGAGGAGGCCTCCTCAGCAGGCGTCGGGGCTGCTCAGAGGCCCTCGCGCCTTCCGAGAGGTTTTGTTTTAGGTCTTCGGGGAAGGTTTTCCCATCGGTCAGAAGAAGTAGGTAGAAACATGTAGTAGGAAGGCGTTGAAAATATATCGGTCCGCCCGCCCCCTGAGGAGGACGGAAAAGGTGAATCCACTCGATCATTGAAGTAGGAAGGCGCTCAAAGCAGATTGGAATCTGGGAATGCTAAAATACTTACTTTCAACGACCGACGGGTATAGAAAGCTTCTCGGAAGGCCTTCCGAGAAGGCCTTCTCCTTCTCACTTTCCCCCCTTCGCTCGCCGCCGACCTGTAGCATCACCCCAGCGAGCCCCCCCCGAGGTCCTGCTGTTGCGAGCAGGGGATGTCGACTACAGAGTTGATTTGCAGTAGGAGCTCGACCACAAGAAACCTTCCACAAGAAACCCAATCCTGAGAAACCTAGGACCTCCATGGACTTTTTGGTGTGGGAACGTCACGCTTCCCATAGCAAGACCATCAAGCAGGGTGTTTCTTGGCATGGGCCTCCACTGCACCCCGAAGTGGACTTTCGCGTCGAATCTTCAACAAGAATACGTCGTCCTCCTCCTCCTCCTCCTCCTCCTCCTCCAAGCTCTACGAGTGCAGCCCCCGATTCGACGAGAAAGATCAAGTCTGCGGCAAATCGATTATGTAGCTGATCCCCTGCCCGACTGTTCGGAGGAGGGCCGCTCGAGGCAACGGCGGTCCTCTGCGGCGTTCCCTCGTCCCAGGGAGGAGGACGGAGGAGGACGGAGGAGAACGGAGGAGGGGGAGGAGGAGGAGGAGGAGGCGGAGGAGGGAGGAGGAGGAGGAGGAGGAGGAGGAGGAGGAGGGACCTCCTGGGGGGGGGGGGATTCTTGTCGCGACGGCCGGATGCGCGCCTCGAAGAAACCTGGCCAGGAGGGGCCCGAGCGGGGATCCATCTCAACGGTGTTTTTCGCTTTCGCGTTGTTTTCGTGCTCAATGTTGCTCGTTCTCGTTTGGTGCTCGATGTCCCTCGCGTTCTCTTCCGCCCGCGTCCTCTGCTGAGCAACTTCGAAACGGAAGCACGGCCCACGACATCGCATCCACACCGTTCCCAGGTCGACCCCTGGGCTCGGGGATGAACATAACCCCCGTTAGTAAAACGTGGCTTCGTGAAAACGACCTCGGGCCCAAACCAGGTGGGCGCAAGTCTGGAGAACGACGGCCACGGCGCCCTCTCGAGAACCGAAAACGGACGATTCACTAATCGCCGTGTCAAGGTGGGGATTCTGTCCACCCCCGATGGGCCGTTTTCGGATCGACCCCTGGGTCGAGGAGGAGGAGGAGGAGGAGGAGGAGGAGGAGGAGGAGGAAGCCCAATGCTGAGCGGACGTAGGCCGGGCGGGAAGGGCCGCCGCTGTCGCAACTGGGCCTCCTCCGACCAGCCGGCGCGGCGCCGGCGCCCCAGACCCCTCGGGTTAGGCCGGGCACGTCCATACAGGCGGATTTTGGACGACAAATAAATGATACTCGAACAAAAACTCACCTCCTCCTCCTCCTCCTTCTCCTCCTCCTCCTCGTGGTCGTCTTCGATGGCTTTCAGGGTCGGCGGCGCCGGCCGTCAGGCCTTCACAAAACGGGCAAAAAAAAGTCCCCGTATAATGTTTTGACTATTTTTTTGAGTGTTCCTCCTGTATCGGCGGTGGACAAACCTCCCTCTAGTAAACCTTCCCTTAGTGAAAACGGCCTGGGACCGAAACCGACGGACCTGGGCCCGCAAAAGTGACGGCCGCGACGCCCTCTCGCGAACCGAAAACGGCCAATCCCTTAATCGACGTGTCAGGGTAGGAGGTCTGTCCACCCCTCGAAACAACACTCGAACAAAAACTCAAACATGGGCAACACATATCCAACACATAGTCTCCGTGTAATTTTTTGACTATGTGTGAATTCTCCTCCTGTTGGGGGGGGGCACGCCCGACTTCAGCCTCGGGCCGCGCAGGGGGCCACGGCGGGCAGCTGCTCTCGGCCGTGTTCTTCGGCCCAGCGCGGCGTCTCGCCCCGGGCCCCGGGGCCGTCCGAAGAACAACTCCGGAGCAATTTCTGTTTTCGTCTTGTGCATTTTGCTGTTCGTTTAGTGTGTAATGTGTGTTATCGTTTTGTGTTCGTGCTGCTTTTCGTTTTATTGTTCGTGTTGATTTCCGTGTTGTGTGTTCGTTGTGTTGTTCGTTTTGGCTTTCGTTGTTTTGTTTGTTCGCTTTGTTTTCGTTTTCTGTTCCGTGTTGCTTTTCGTTTTGCTTTCGTTGTGTTGTTCGTTTTGAGTTTCGCTTTGATTTCTTTGTTGTGCTTCGTTGTGTTGTTCGTGCTGTTATTCGTGATACTTTCCGTTCGGTTATTCGTTTTCCTTTTCGTTATGCGGTTCTTTGTGTTGGTCGTTTTGCTTTTCGTTTTGTGTTATATTTGTGTTGTTCGTTTTGTTTTCCGTCTTGTTGTTCGTTCTTCTCTGCCTGCCTTCCTGTGCCTCCCTGCCAAGACGAAAAGCAAAACACCGCCAATGTCCAGCAAAACGGCGCTCAGGTCCCAGCCCTGCTCCGGAGCACCCTGTCCCGGGGAGCAGGCCGAGGCCCATGTCGGGGTCCTGAGGACGAGGTGCCACGAAAGATTCAAAACATAGTCCCCGTACTATTTCCTTACTAATTTTGAATGTTCCTCCTGTAGAGGGACGGGCCCGACTTAACTTTGGAAGAAGAAAGAACCACATAAACATAAACTTTTGCAGCTCCGCGCGGATTTCTTGGATTCGCGCTGGGCCCCCTTCCCTGGCGTGCGGAGCGTGCCAGGGGCGGCGCCGGAGGCGCTGCCAGGGGGGCCCAGGTGCGGATCCAAGAAATCCGCGCGGAGCGCCACGAGTTTATGTTTGTGTGGTTTTTCCTTCTTCGAACCTTTGGAACCACCGAAGGAAGTGCGAGGCGAGCCCTCGCCATCGCTCGGACGTCCATTCCCCGTGCACTTTTCGGCTTCGTGCGTGTATTTTTCGAACGGTGCTCCAGGATGTTCCTCGATGGCTCTCGCCGAGGAAGCCACGCACGCGTCCGAGCGATGCCAGGGGCACGCGCAACAACAGCAGCACGCGAGGTCGGGGGTCCGGGGGCCGGAGGCTGGCCTGGGAAGCGGGGGGGGGGGAGGCCGCCTGCGGCCGGATGCCTCGAGCCAAAATGGCTGCGGGCGGCGGCGGGGGAAGGGCGGGGGTGGAGAGAAGGAGGGGGGGAGGAGGGCGGGGGCAGGGGGGGAGGGAGAGGGAGAGGGAGAGGAGGGGGGAGGAAGAGGGGAGGAGGGAGGAGGGAGGGGGGGAGGAGGAGGAGGAGAGGGGGGGATGGAGGGGGAAAGGAGAGAGGGGGGGGGGAGAGGGGGGACAGGGGGGGGAGGGAGAGGGAGGGGGGGAGGAGGGAGGGGGAAGCGAACGAGGGAGCGATCGCGAGCACCGTCCCTGGGAGCGGACGGGCCGACTGGCCGCCTTTGCGGGGGGGGGGGGGGGAGGGCGTGGCCCCTCGGATGCAGACGAGGAGGGCGTGTGGATGAGAGCGGAGCCGAGGGGGCAGGAGGAGGAGGAGGAGGAGGAGGCGGTGCAGGAATGGGCAGAGAAGGCGGGAGAGGAGGCGGAGAAGACCGCGGACGAAGAGCTGGAAGAGACGGCAGAGGAGGAGCAGTGGGAGGAGAAGAAGGCAGGAGGAGGAAGGCGGACGAGGAGGGGGAGGGGGACCAGAGCAAACCCCAAGTGCGTCAACGAAGCTGCCATGCACCCTCCCGTCCCGAGTCCCCTCCTCGCGGGCCCTAGCAAGCCTTCCGCTCCGATTTCAGGAGCGCCCCCTTGGAACGACCCGCCCCCCATGGGCCTGCCACTCCGGAGAGATGCCCGTTCTGAGAAGGAGCTGACTACCCTGCATCCTCCCGGCGAATGAGGAGGGGACCCGTGAAGTGTACGAGCAGGCGTTCACGGAGATGTCCAGCGAGATCCCCACTTGGACACAGGGTCACCCCCATCTGAGTGCCCACCAGACCACCCCAACCTGATTCGAAGACCCAAAGTTCGGGTGGGGGGGGTACTGGTTCCAAATGTGTTCTTTCAATGCTCCCCGATGCCCCCCCCCAATGGGAATGGAGGGCAGATTGGGTCCTTCGGGTTGGGTTGGGGTAGCTTGGTGGGCGGTGACCAACTGTATACAGTGGAGGCCAATCCACAAGAAACTTCCCACAAGAAACCCAACCCCGAGACTCCAGGACGTCCATGGATTTTTGGTGTGGGAACGTCACGCTTCCCATCGCAAAACCAACGATACCCAAGAAACCCAGGGCACCCTGGAGGCAAGCAGGGTGTTTCTTGGCATGGGCCTCCACTGCACCCCGAAATTGACTTTCGCGTCGAATCTTCAACAAGAATACGTCGTCCTCCTTCTCCTCCTTCTCCTCTTCCTCCTCTTCCTCCTCCTCCTCCTCCAAGCTCTACGAATGTAGCCCGTGATTCGACGAGAAAGATCAAGTCCGGGTGTGTCTTGGCATGGGTCTCCAATGTAAGCAGCTTGTGCACAGAGCTCCACTGGCGACCAGGAGCGCCCAGCGGATCGAGGCGGAGGCCGGCGCAGGGCTCCGCGAGAGGGCTGCGCCGCCAGGGCCGAGGCCGCTCACGCGTTGGCGTGGTAGTCCTTCAGACGGTCCCACGCCGCTGACTCCGCGACCCGTGCCCGCTTGTCGCTGGCTGCAGTCGGACTTCATTGGACAGGACACGCGACAGGACAAAAGAGACCCTTCCGAGGGCCACACTGCCGTAAGAATGCAGGAGGCACGGGTCGCGAGACACAAGACACAACGGTACCCGCTGATTTGGCAGTGTCGACATACTAATCCGGGCCGACTGCATCGGCTGTCAGCGCTTTTTATCGTCGGCGGCGAGGCAGAGGCAATCCGCTCCAGCGTGTGGCTACTCGGGGCAACCACAGGGCTAATCGTCCGGCGTGTCGGTCGTCAGCACATGCGCAAACGCAATTCTGAAGAGGAACCGACCTCCGTCCGTGCAGCTGCTGCATCGTTTCGAGCCCCTGGTCCTCAAGATGGCAGAAGTCTCAGGCGAACGCCCAATGTTGAAAAAGATCCCCCTTCATGCACGCAATTGCTGCGTTCGTTCAAACTTGTGTAATATGTGTCTGGAGAGTCTCCAGCGAAAGCCCCGCCTTGAAAGGGAACCGTCCTCCATCCCTGCAACTGCTGCTAGCTATTGAAACGAATATGCGCGGCGCAGAGGCGAGAGCGCAACTTGAGAAAGCAAAGAAGGTGCCGCAGGAGGAGGAGGAGCAGAAACAGGAGCGGGAGGACGAGGAGGACGCGGAGGAGGAGGAGGAGGAGGAGGAAGGAGGGGGGCGGAGGATTAGGAGAAGGACGGCGACGAGGAGGAGAAGGAGGAGGAGGGGGAGGAGGAGGAGGAGGAGGGTGAGTTGGAGGAGGAGGAGGAGGAGGAGGAGGAGGAGGAAGAGGAGGAAGAGGGGGCGGGGGCGGAGGCGGAGGAGGCCGAGGAGCAGGCGGGGCCCGAGGATGAGGCGGAGGCCGAGAAGCCGCCGCCGTCGTGGAAGGCCCGCGCCGCGCGAAGGAGGCCGCGGGCCTGCAGAGCGAAGCGCTGCAGCGCGTAGAGCCTGCGGTTGTCCAAGGTGACGAGCACGCCCTGCGCGCCAACCCGGGGGGCGCGCTCTGCGCGCCACCGCCACCACCACCACCCCATCGCCCCCTCCCCTCCCCCTCCTCCCTCCCTCCTCCTCCTCCTCTGCCTCCTCCCCGAGTCCTCCTCCTCCCCCTCCCCTCCCCCCTCCTCCTCCTCCCTCCTCTCTCCTCCCTCCTCCTCCCCTCCCTCCTCCCAACTCTCCTCCCCTCCTCCTCCTCTCCTCCTCCTCCTCCTCCTCCTTCTCCTCCTCCTCTCCTCCTCCTCCTCCTCCTCTCCTCCTCTCCTCCTCGCCACCACCACCACCACCACCACCACCACCACCACCACCACCACCACCATCCCCATCCCCATCCTCATAAACATCCTTATCCTCGACCTCGAGTTCGTCCTCTTCCTCATCGTCCTCGAGCTCGTCCTCCAGGAAGAGGACAGGAGGAGTGATGATGAGTGGCTAGGCAGGACGTGACGAGGACGTGAGGGAGGATGACGAGGACGAGGAGGTCGGGCCATCCACCGACGAGGGAACACGAGCGGGGCGTGGAGGTGGAGGGCACAGGAGGCGAGGCTCCGCGGGTCACCGCTTGTGGCCGACGCGCGTGGGGTGCCGCATCTGGGCAAGGCCACCGTGCCGCTCCCCGTGGATGCCTGCTGCAGGCTCTCTGGACCGCAAGCCCCGGGAGGGGTGGACCCTGCTCGGCCCCGGGAGGCCTTCAGGAAGCCCTGCAGGGACTCGGGGAGGAGGACTCGGGGAGGAGGAGGAGGAGGAGGAGGAGGAGGAGGAGGAGGAGGAGATGGTGGAGGAGATGGTGGAGGAGGTGGTGGAGGAGGTGGAGGTGGAAGAGGAGGAGGAGGAGCCCAGGGATCGACATAAATATTGTTTTTCGTCTTCGTTTTGTTTTCGTTCTTACTCGCGTTACCTTCAGTCCGTCTGCGCTGCAAAACAGGATCGAAGCGACAACGGCCCACGAAATCGCCTAATCAACGTACAAGGCGACCCCTGCCGCAGTCTGCAGCACAGCACCGTGAGGAGGACGCAAGGGCCCAGGCGCGCCAAGTGTGGCGGCGCGCAGAAGGTTCGACTGTAACGTTGTCCCCTGGCTTTGGGGAGAAGGGGAACGGTTCGTGCTTGAGGTTTTCCGACGCTCTGTGCCTCCTGGGAGGCCCTCGTCGCCACAACTGCTTGCAGAGCGCAAAAAGGGGTGGAGGGAGGGGGGAAAGGCTTCGCAGAAGGAGGCTGCGTCTCAGAAGGCGCCAGCCTTACACCTTCCCCCACCCCCCTCTGCGCGTGGCTGAAAAGAGCTGGGGGAATCCTGGGAAACCCGGGAGGGCTCCGGGAAGCGCTGGGAGGCAACGGGGAAGCCCCTCGGAGGCCACGGAGAAGTCCTCGAGGGGCTCTGCAGTGGGAAACTCCCTGGCCATTTTGGCTCGAGCAACGCGGCCCAAATGGCCAAGCGCCCACGATGTAGCGCAGCCGTGCCGGACTATTCCTCGATGAGCCTGCCAGAGGAGCTCACAGCTGCACACAGCGAGGCGGCATAGTTGTGCGGTGGACGTCGACCTAGCCTTCTGGATCTCGGTCGTGTGGGCATGGGCCCTAGTCTTAGGTTGGGCCTGTCCCCCTACAGGGGGATGTTCAAACAATACTCCCAAAAATGGCCAAAAAATGCAACAACAAAAAAAAGTTCCCGGATTATTATTTTTTACTATTTTCGAATACCCCTCCTGTAGAGGGACAGGCCCGACTTAACCCTAGTCGCCCTTGCTCATTTCAGATCACCGAGGTGTCATGTAGACAGAGTTGGAGCGCATGCGAGACCAGCGGGACCGAGCCAGACAGCGGGGAATTACCTCACAAGAGGAGCTTGTGAACTGAGGCGCCGCATCAAGTCCATACAGTGGGGGCTCGGCCACAAGAAACCTCCGCAAGAAACCCAACCCTGAAATCCGCGATTGGTTCAGTGAAAATCCAAATTTGTCGATCGAAAATCATCAAGATCTGATTGGGGGCCAATCGAAATCCAAGAAACCCAGGGCACCCTAGCAGAATCCAACTGGTTTCTTGGCACGCGCCCCCACTGTACCAAGCTTCTGGATATTCACATTATCTCTGATGCGTGCGCTGGAGATTTGAACGATTATGAGTCTTCATTCGAGGCTGCGGCAAGTGCCAGCCGGTCGGAAGGCAGTGCGTCAGGAGACGCACGCGAGGTTGTTGCACAACGTGTTTGTTTAGACATTGAGAGCTGCTCATATTAAGGGTCAGAGCTGCGTCCAATGTTGTTTCTTCACAGACCTAAGTTCAGGCCATGTAGGCACTGGTGAACCTGTAGATCTTGATCCATGCGGCTATGCACGACACCATGTACAAGCTGATCGTTCGGCTTCAAAGGACACGCGGATGAGTTCGATGCCAAAGCAATCACAGCCTGAACTAAAGATGTTGCAGAAGTATGGACTTCTGCTTCAGAGCGCGTGCAGGAAGCCATCGCGACCAAAGAGCACAGCACCACCTGGAGGGCGGTACCTTTGGACAACCGGTACGCGCTTCTGTCCGACACCAACATTCACGCATGAGTCAAGCCATACGCCATACTGTTGGAGCGCATGCCATCATCTCGATCCTCGGAGCTCGATATCTTCAGTGTGGCGGCGAGGCGTGATAGTCATTCCTTTCGCGCATCACCCTCCTCGAAAGAAGCGGTGCGGCGATAACCGATCCCAAGGTGAATCAGCAACAGGCTGAAGCATCTTATTCCAGTTCGAGCTTTCACGTGAGGTCGCATGTCCCTCGCAAGTTGGTTTTCGGTGCTTGCTCAATTCACTGCGCCGCCGCCCATTGTGGCAACCGAGTCAGGGGCGCGGCTAGAATAATAATAATAAGAAGAATAATAATAAACAACAATAACAACAGCAACAGCAACAGCAACAGCAACAACAACAACAACAACAACGACAACGACAACAACAACAACAACAACAACAACAGCAACAACAACAACAACGACGACGACGACGACGACGACGACGACCACAACAACAACAACAACAACAACAACAACAATAACAGCAGCAGCAGCAGCAACAACCACAACAGCAACAACAACAACAACAACAACAACAACAACAGCAACAACAACAACAACAACAACAACAACAACAACAACAACAACAACAACAACAACAACAACAACAACAACAACAACAACAGCAGCAACAACAGCAACAGCAACAGCAACAGCAACAGCAACAACAACAACAACAACAACAACAACAACAACAACAACAACAACAACAACAACAACATAAACTTAAGCTTCCGGAGCTCCGCGCGGATTTCCTGGATTGGCGACGGACCCCTTTCCCCGGCGCGCGGAGTGCGCCAAGGGGCGGCGCTGGAGGCGCCGCCAGTGGGGCCCAGCGCCGATCCAAGAAATCCACGCGGAGTTCCGACAGTTTATGCTTACGATGTTTTTTCTTCGAGCGCCTCTGCAACAAAAAACGAAACCTCTGGGAGGCTCCTGGGAAGCCTACAGTGGGGATCGATTGGAGAGGGCACGCGAGAGGACGCAATATCCTTCTCAGGGCCACATTGCCATAGCAGTGCAGAAGGCATGGGTCGCGATCTGGCAGGGTCGACCTACTAATCGGACCCGACGGTATGAGGCTAACTGGGGGGCGCCCGGGAGGCCTGGGAAAGTCCAGGGGCGCCCCCTCAGGAGGCTCATGGGGCTCGCGGGGAGCCTCTGGAAGGCCCCTCAGAAACTCCTGCAGCCGAATGGTCGAGTAGAAGATCAACTGCAGAATTTATTCACTCAAAAGACTGCGCAGCCTCAATATACGAAGAGAAGATGTATAAGGTTCGTAGACCTACGGACATTCTACGCACTTTTCCGTAGTCGATCTCCTACTCGAACAGAGGAAAGACTGCATGAGCATAAACTGTTGGAGGTCCGCGCGGATCTCTTGGCTCGACGATGGGCCCTCCTGGCGGCGCCTCTGGCGCCGCCCCTGGCGCGCTCCGCTCGCCAAAGAGGGGGGTCCACCGCGATCCAATCCGCGCGGCCTTCTGAAAGATCACCCGCCACTCGGAAGAAGTAGGCAGAAACATGAAGCAGGAAGGCGGATCACGCAGATTGGGCTCGCCAAAAGGCTTGAAGCATATTGAAATCGGGATATCCCAAAATACCCATCCTCAACGACCGGCGTGCGTGTTGGTTCAGCTCTTTCACTCCCTGGTGCAATGCTCTAGGGCGGCCCTCGGAGGCCCACTGGATGCGCCTGAAGCGCCCCTCGGACACTTGGACGCCCCCCGGATGCGCTGGGCATGGACTGGTGATTCCGCAGCGCCCTCGGCCAACTTTCGCACTTGCGTTAGGTCGGGCCTGTCCCCCTACATGGGGATTTTGGACGAGAAGTTGAAAATACACAGAAATACCCCAAAATGGCCCAACAAATAATCAAAAAAACGTCCCCAGACTATTTTTTAAATATTTTTGAATATTCCCCCTGTAGAGGGACAGGCCCGACTTAACACTTGCGTGCCCTGCGGCAGCCAACATGCTCACAACGACCACAGGGCTCCATCGGGACAATGACGGTGGTGTTGCCGATGGGCGATGGCCAGGATCATGACAGCATGCTGCTGCATCTCTGCTCCGCCGTGCCGCCTGGCGCTGTGGGTGCGCCGCGCGATGCGAAGCACGCGTCACAGCGTTGCTCTCTAGGGCGGCCCGCTCGAAGCCTGCCGAGGCCCCAGGCGGGCGTGCGAGAAGCGCGCAGAGGTAGACTCTAGATTTCTGGCCGCCACGGACAGCGGCGCTGCAAGCCACGTCGGGGCGGAGAGCCTGCGGCTCAGGCAGCGTCCACCCCACCCGACACGGATCACTGCCTGGCCCTGCCGAGCGTCCAGTACAGGAACGTGTTTGCGGCGTTGCCGACGACGTGCATGGACAGATGCAGTGTTGAGCCGACAACCTTGTCCGAAGAGCGCCTCGCAGCGGCGTAGCAAGACAAGCCAGCTGCAATGCACAAAAGATAGGCCGTGAGATGGGAGCCCGGCAGACCCCCACGCATCGCAGCTGACAAGTGTATAACCAGACCTGCCACCGACACTGTCATGTCCATGTAGCGTCTCCAGCTCCGTCTGAGTGGAAAGCGCCAGTAATTCACAGACGTCAGCCAGGTAACGAGCGCCACAGACCAGCCAAAAAACAATCCTTGGTAAAAAGCCCATGCCCCAGTCGCAATCATCAGCTGAGATACACAAAGCAAGCGTCGCGACAGATGTGGAGGCAGCACCAAGTCATATTCCAGGCCAGCAGGTCGGCCTTTGTGACCCTGATCGTGCAGACCTGGATCATACGCACGCCTATCTGCAGTCGCGCGTCGCATCAGATGCCTAGCTTCGCTGTAGCAGCAATCGGCGTGGCTTCCCCTTCCCCTGGGGCCAACATGACTGGAACCACCATGACTTCGGCCGAAAAGGGATACGGACGACCACTCTCGGGCCTCTCGGGGAGAAGTAAGACCAAAGCCCAGGGCACTCGGAATTGGTAACTTCACCGACCTTGCAGACGTGGTGCAGCAGATTTTCGCGTGGATTTCTGTCAATGCAAAACCACGAAACGGCGAGTGAAAAACGAAGTGAATTTCGCGTGGATGTTTTTAAGTTCTCTTTCTCGGCAAAAAAAAAACGCACGAAATTCACATCGAAATCCGGAACGGCATTCTCCAGGACACTCTGGGCCCATCCTATTGTTTTCCGACGAAATCCGCTCTGCGATGTTGGCGCCATGAGATGGGCTGACCGGGCCGTCCTGAAGTTTGGCGCGAGCTCCCGCTGGAACAAATCGCGCGGACACTGGACCGTGAAAATCCACGCCGGGGCAGTCATGAAGGCGGCGGCAGACCCGAGCAGATCTCTGCTCGCATCAGGCTCTCTCACAAGCCTAGGTCACCCAACTTCGCGCACCTCCAGCTGCCCTCCTGCAGCAGGAGCTCGACCTCAAGAAACCTGCCACAAGAAACCCAGCCCTGAGACCCCAGGACGTCCGGTGTGGAAGGCCACGCCTTCCATGGCAGGGCCATCGAAACCCGAGAAACCCAGAGCACCCTGGAGGCCGGCAGGTTGTTTCTTGGCATAGCTTTCCACTGTATGGCGGAAGAGCAGCTGCCCCAGCCCGGGCCGCGAACGGCGGAGCGCCATCATCGGGGGTACGCAGTCGAATCCATCGCTGCTGCGCGCAGACGTCGGCACACGTCATCGAGTCCATCGGGCCGCGGACAGCCAGGACGGCCCCCCTGGAAAAACGGAGAGCGCTCACGGTCCACCTCCTCCTCCCTCCTCCCTCTTCCCTCCTCCCTCCTCCTCCTCCTCCTCCTCCTCCTCCTCCTCCTCCTCTTCTAATCGTGGGATCCGCTACCGTGTCCCCTGGCACGTTGAAGTGTGGCAGGATGTCAAAAGCCGTCGGGTAGGGCTTTCGTAAGTCTCCTAAGGGCCCCCCAGCCCCCCCTCCGCCTCACGCCCGGCGGCGTGCGCCACCCCCCCCTCCTGAGCACTCCCGGGAGCCACGCCTCCCTGGCGCTCTCCCAGGCCCTCCGGGGTCTCCAAGACGGCCGAGGAAGGCCACCAGGGCCGCCACGATGGCCCAATATGGAAATCAAAAGAGGCTCAGCAGCCCCCAGGACATGCCAGATAGACTCCAAGGGGCCTGCCAGAGGCCCCAGCACACCATCAAGACGCTCTCGCAGAGTCCCTCGACAGACCAAACAACACCGATTATCCAGAGGCTTCCCATGTTCCCCATGTTTGCCAGCGGGGACCCGAAAACGGTGTCTAGCAATAATTACGTGGTGTGCAATACATGTGGACCAATCGACGGTGTGCAACCTATGTTATACAACCTATGCTGTGCAGTATGTGTGGTGCAGTCGATGTGGTGCAATTCACCCTGCTGAATTCAAATTTGTCAACTCCAATGCTCGCGCAACCATCCCACCCATCCACCCGCAACTTGGTTTGTAAAACCCATGCGGAGGCGATCGCGGTGACTGCTTTGTACTGGATCGCAACTTGGTTTGTAAAACCCATGCGGAAGCGCTCGCGGGCTTGTGCGCAGAGCAGTCTGGCGCGACCGACGAGGCCGCGGTGGGCGCTGACCGCTGGGGACTTCCCAGCGCGT
>CAUYUJ010010646.1:55709-63209 GCA_963575745.1 Prorocentrum cordatum
GAAGACGCCCAAGATGGCCTCAAGACGGCGCAAAAGACTTCCAAGGCGCCCCAATAGGCCTCCAAGAGGTCTCCCAAGAGGGCCCCCCTAAGGCACAAATCATTGATGTTCCATGAATGTTTGAAGGATTTGGGCGTTCTCGCCTTTTCGTCGGCTTTCCTACGCTCCAAGACGGCCCCAAAGATGTCCCCAAGACCAACCGAAAACGGCCCAAGTGGCCTCGACGAGGTCCCCAAGGCAGCCTAAGAGCGCCCCAAGACGGCCCAAGAGGCGCCGAAGACGGCCCAAGGGGGCCCCCAGACGGCCCCACAAGGGGCCCAAGAGAGGGAGCACGAACCGAAAATCCAAGCCTTCCGCCCCAATGGGCCCCCAGGAAGCACCAAGAAGCGCCCAAGAGGCCCAAAAGAAGCCACCAAAAGCTCCTAAACGGCTCCCAGGAGGCCTCAAAACTCCACTAGGCTTATAACCCGCAAGCCAGGCACGGTGGCGGGACTTGCCGTGGGCAGCTGGATAAGAACTCCTACGTGCAAGCACTGTTTGGGGAACTTGCCAAGCTTGAAGCTTGTCGGTCGAAGGTCGGTCCACTTGAGGTCTTCGCAGGCTCGAAAGGGTCCACCGAGAGCCCCCCGAGAGCCCGCAGGCGGCCTCGAATGTCCCAACGAGGGCCTCAAGGTGGCCTCCAGAAAGACCCAAGACGGCCAAAGAGACGATCCATCGATGGCCCAAGGCGGCTCCACAACGGCAACGAGAGACCCCTCGACCGCCCGAAGACGGCCCAAGATGGCCCCAAGGGATCTCCAACTCTGCCTGGCAGGAGACCAGGACAGCCCCAGGACGGCAAACATGAGCCTCATGAGAGCTCTGAAGAAGTGCAAGCGACTGAGAGGTGTCACATGCGACGGTCTTGTCAGGACTTGTTCTCGAAAAGGTCGCCACTGAAAATGTGTCGCTGGCACGGTGGCGGAATTGCCGCAGGCATCTGGATAGAAACGCACTCATGCCCTGACCCGCGCATGCCGTTTCTCTTGCAAATCAATTATGCCAAGGTGCGCACATGACGAATGCGCGACAGTGGACGACGGGGATGTGGAGAAGGGAGGATGAGGACGAGACACACTACGAAAGAAAAAGGAGCTGGGGGGGGGGGGGCGGGGCCGTTTCCGTTACAAGTCAATTATGCCAGGGTCCGCACATGACGAACACGCGACATTGGACGACGGAGATGTGGAGAAGGGAGGAGGAGGAAGAGGAGGAGGAGGAGGAGGAGACGGACAAGCCGCGCCTCTCCTAGGCGGGGGGGCCCGTCCGCGGCGCGCGCGCCGCCCGCGCCATCGGGCCTCCCGCAGGGAGGGTGCGGCTCAGCGCGGCCAGGCGGCCCGCGGGGCCGGGCCAGCGCCCGCTCGCCGCCGCCGCCGCCAGGTGCTGCCGCCAGGTGCTCTCGCCAGCGTCTACCTCAGCGTCGACATCTTCAGCGTCGACATCGTTTGGAGCCTGCCTTGGACGCCAACGACATGGTGACCGAGGCAATGACGATATCCATGCGTCGTCGTCTTCGCACACAGCGGGCGGCGATCCGCAACGCGCAGTTTGAGAGGATCGGCCTGCTGCAGTGCTGCTGGCAGCCTCCATTACCACCACCTGGCCTGCGTCCGCTGGGCTGCGAGTTCGACACCAATGGCATTCAGCTTGAGGTCGACGGGGTGGTTGGGCCCCAAGGCTATCAAGTGGCAGTCGTCAGCGTGGTGCACGGGCAGTCTGGGTGCCAAGAGCGGGCTGTGGAACAGTTCGTGGAGCAGGGTGTGGAGGTCCAGCCCGATGGGCCACCAGTGCACGATGGTGGCGCTCATGTTTGTGAAGCGGATGTTGGTTCCGTTCGTGCGGGAGGCGACCGCGCTGCTGGACCCGATCGTGTTGCCAAAGGTGATCGTGATGTTGGAATGCCTGCTGGTGCTGCTAGAGGCGTATGCAAGGGTTTCGACGGCACCGATGTGGTAGCGACGGGGGAGCAGAAGTACGGCGAGGCTGTATTCAATGTATTGGATAGCGCAGAGGAGGAGAAGTTTGAGGGCACGGAGGGCAAGGAGGAGTTCAAGTCGGAAGGCATGCAGAGCCAAGGGGTCGTGATGGAGGAGACCGTGGACCTGACGCAGCCGTGCACACCGTGCCCGGCAGACGTGGAGATCGCGCGCTCCGATGTGGTCCTTCCTGGGGCTTGGCTACGCCTTCGAGACCGGCGTGTTGGCGCCCGTTCGGGCCAATTCGTTCGCCTCCGCCTACGCCTCGACAGTGCTGAGGCTGCGCCCCGACCGTCGCCCGTTCGGCCCCTGCGGAAACGTGGCTTTGACAAGGCAGAAGTGACAGCCCAATTCTTCGAGGCGGCCTTCAGATTCGGGTACTCGGACGTTGGTGCCATTGGCTACGTGTGCGACATGATGCTATCTATCTGTTTTGCAAGAACGAGGTCTGGATGTGAAGGCACACATGGACGGTGTCTGCTCCGACGAGAACGGCTTCGACCAGGAGTTCGCAGCGGCGATGGCCGCTTCGTGCTGAGTGTGCGCCGTTCTGCTGACTTCACACTTCTCTAGTATAGCAATTGGAGTTGATTTAGAGGAGGAGGAGGAGGAGGAGGAGGAGGAGGAGGAGGAGGAGGAGGAGAAGGAGGAGGAGGAGGAGCGTTACGACACGAGCTGCGTTTTCCGACGTGCGCCGTGAAGCTCGGCTGCCACGTTTTCGACCGCTTCTAGCCACTGGGCGTCGACATGGAGGAGGTGGAGGCGGTGAGGTGGAGGAGGAGGAGGGTTACGACGACGTTCGTTCATTTTTAATGCACACGTTCGGGGTGCCCTCGTTGCGATTGCTGGAGACAGGGGCCGCGTGACCGCGAAGCGGGTCACTCCCCCGACAGGCCCGCCTGCGGCGGAGGGAGAAGGAGAAGGAGCCACCTCTTGCCCGATGAAGCGGGCGCGACGTGCTCGTGCGAGTCCCCGTTGTGCTGCGGCCAGTTCCTGGCCCCCTCGCCGCCCGCTACAGTGGGCAAGCGCAATGGCTGCCACGCGTTCGGCCGCTTCGAGCCACTGCGCGGCGACATGGAGGATTGGTGGAGGGAGTTGGAGGAGGTGGAGGAGGAGGGGTGTTACGATGACGTCCGCCCATTTCAATGCAGGTCTTGGGTGCCTACGTCTGCCAGTTTTTGGTTGTCACGCTTTGCGGCCGCTTCCAGCCACTGTGCAGCGACATGGAGGAGAGGAGGGTGAGGCGGAGGCGGTGGATGTTGGGGGCTATCTGTATTCGGCAAGTTCTTAGCCACGTCTCGCCCGATGCGTGGGTGAGTACGTGGAAGGCTTTTTCCCGATGCAGTGGGCGAACACGCCGAAGATGACCGCTTGACGGTGACCGTGGCTGATCTTGTTGAGAAGGTCAGCTTCTCATAGTCGACATTGGCGTCTCTCTCTCTCTCTCGGATTGTGCTCGCGGCCCGCCACTCCGGCCTCTCTCCAAGCGTGGGAGCTGTCGCCTTGTGGCATGGGCTGGGCGCCTCTAGCTCATAGCAGCTTCGCGCCCGTGGCTGGTCCTCCGACTGTGCATCTATGATGATTGAGGTGGAGTTGGTGGTGGGTGTTGGAGGAGGAGTTGGAGGAGGTTTCGGAAGAGGTGCACGTCGTCTTGGGCCAGCGGCCGCTTGCGCTCGGCCAGCTTCTGGAGGAGTGGTGGGTGGTAGCAGGAGCAGGTAGGAAGATGGGGGTTCGAGCTGGGTCGACAGCGTGCTAAGCGAGCTGAATGTAACTGGCCTGTGGTTCCTGGCGACTTTGTGGATCGCGGGCGCTTGTACTAGCCCCTTGGCTGCCTGCCTGCTGCTCTTGCCCGCCTGTTTCGGCAGGCCCCCTGACGCCTCGAGCGATCGCTCCCGCGGCATGCCTCAGAAAAGGAGGAGACGGACGACAACGAGCGAAGAGGGAGGAGGGGGGCGGGGAAAGCCAGGATGCTGATGAGGAGGGGGCAGAAGGGACGAGACAGGAGCCAGAGGATAGAGGAACAAGCAACTGAATAAACATAAACATTCGGCGGTCAGCGCGGATTTCTTGGATCTGCGCTGGGCCCTCTCCCTGGCGCGCGGAGTGCGCCAGGGGCGGCGCTGGAGGCGCCGCCAGGGGGGCCCAAGGCAGATCCAAGAAATCCGCGCGGAGCGCTAAAAAGCTTATGCTTATGGCGCTTGAAAGGAGGAGGCAGAAGAGGCAGAAGGATGAGGACGAGGCCCCCTTGTGGGCAAGAAATAAGTCCACATCCGCTGCAGCTTGGAGTTTCGGGCCCCCTTCCCCGGACACCCGAGGCGCAGTGGCTCGATTTCTTATCCATATACACTGCGCCTCGGCCTTTTGGTGCCCCTTCCCAGAAAGTCTAAGCCGCAGTGGATATGGATACACATCTTGCCCGCACCCCTGGCGTTCGGTCGGGCGTGTCCTCCTACAGGCGGATTCGGGACGAGTGAAAAATTGTCAAACATTATCCTGGCGAAGGACCCAACCATATGCACTGGTACCGCAATTGTGAATATCTTCTTCGGTGAAGCTCCCTATGGGGCCACGAAGCGCTGCACTGGGTGGGGGGGAACGCATGCGGACGGTAGCACTGGTGCCGTCGGTGGAGCTCCCTATGGGGCCACGAAGCGCTGTACTGGGTGAGCGAAAATGCCAAATTGGGTGTGTGGGACGCATGCGGGCGGTCGCACTCGGAGCTTCGGTGGAGCTCCCTATGGGGCCACGAAGCGCTGTACTGGGTGGGTGGAAATGCCAGTTTCCAAGACGCATGCGGACGGTCCCACTGAAAGCTTCGGTGGTGATCCATAAGGGCTACGAAGCGCTGTACCGGTTTGGCGAAAATCCCACATTTGGTTTCTGGGACGCATGCGGGCGGTCCCACTGGGGGGTTCGGTGGAGCTCCCTATGGGGCCACGAAAGGCTGTACTGGATGTGCGGGACGCATGCGAACGGTAGCGCTGGGACCTTCGGTGGGGCTCTCTATGGGGCCATGAAACGTGTGAGCAGTGCGCTGAAACGGGTGATGATGATGGTGATGATGGTGATGCTGATGATGATGGTGGTGATGGAGGAGGGAGGAGGGAGAGGAGGAGGAGGAGGAGGAGGAGGAGGAGGAAAATGCGCGGACCGTCTTCTCGAAACGAGGACCCAACACCACAGGATGGTTGGGAAAAGTTACAAACATGTTCAAACATAATTAAGAACAGTTAGCCTGGCGAAGGACCCAACCATACGCAGCTGTGAATACCGCAATTGTGAAAATATTCTTCGGTGGCGCTCCCTATGGGGTCACGAACCGTATGAGGGGTGTGCCGAATTGTGTGATAGGGTACACAACACGAGCGAAAACGAGAGGTCTGAGCATGAAAGCTTGAGCGCGGGCGAGTCTAAGCGCGAGTGAGTCTGATTCTGAATGAATACGCGTGCGAATGATTATATTTGCATGACTGCGAGCATGGAGTCGCCGAATGTAAATGCATACGACTGTGAATGGTTTGGGTCTGCCTGACTCTGGAAACTCGTGACGCTGAGCGTAGCCTCCGCAAGCATTTTCCTGTGAACCCCGACGGCCGCGCCCGCGCGCCGCGACGCCCATGTCGGCACGCCCCACACGAGGATCGCGCCCGCTTCCCCCCCCTTGTTGTCCTTCCTCTTTGCCCGCGCACTCCAAAGTTCAAGCGACGAAGAAATCGGCCCTAGGGAAGCTGTCGGGACCACCAGCTCCCTATGGGGCCACGAAACGAGTGAGGGGTGTACCGACGTGTGCGTGCGGGACGCATGCGGGCGGCGGCACTGGGGCCTTCGGTGCAGCTCCCTATAGGGCCACGACGTGTGAGGGGTGTGCCGAATTGGGTGTGCGGGACGCATGCGGGCGGCGGCACTGGGGCCTTCGGTGGCCGAATTGGGTGTGCGGGACGCATGCGGGCGGCGGCACTGGGGACTTCGGTGGAGCTCCGTATGGGGCCACGAAACGTGTGAGAGGTGTGCCGAATTGGGTGTGCGGGACGCATGCGGGCGGCGCCACTGGGGCCTTCGGTGGAGCTCCCTATGCGGCCACGAAACGTGTGAGGGGCGGGATGTGCGGGACGCATGCGGGCGGCGGCACTGGGGCCTTCGGTGGAGCTCCCTATAGGGCCGCGAAACGTGTGAGGGGTGTGCCGAATTGGGTGTGCGGGACGCATGCGGGCGGCGCCACTTGGGCCTTCGGTGGAGCTCCCTGTGGGGCCACGAAACGTGTGAGGGGTGTGCCGAAGCTGATGACGATGGTGGTTTCGATGATGGCGATGATGATGGTGATGAGGATGATAGTGACGATGATGATGGTGATGACGATGATGAGGACGACGACGATCGTGGTGACGATGACGATGACGATGACGATGATGATGATGATGATGATGATGATGATGACGATGATGGTTGGAGGGAGGAGGGGGAGGAGCGGAGGAGTGACGCGTGGCGCTGTCTCTTCAAAACGAGGACCCAACACCACACGATGATTGGGAAAAAATCGCCCCAACACTATGATTAGACTGTTTTTTGAATCTTCCTCCTGTAGAGGGACAGGCCCGGCTTCATCCTGGCGCCTTCTTTTGAGGGGCAACGATAAGGGGGGACTGCCATAGGGGGGAATGCATCGACCTGGAATCGGCGATACATCGCCGATTGATCGGCGATAGGCCCCCCGATAGCGAATCCGAACCTTCCTGGGCGGGTTGGGGCCATCGGGCCCCTATCGGCGATCAATGGGCGATTTGGGGTCGATGCATCCCCTCTTTTTTGCGCCCTGCTTTTGAGCAGGGACCGACCGTCCCGGCATTCATATAGGCCTACCACGACATGTCCCTAGAACCCAGAAGCGTTCTAAGAACAAAAGCAATATGCTTAGAACACACGCCCGATGTCTTCAACCAAGACAGCCCCCGCCAGAAATGTCCTAAGAGCCCTTCGTGGAAGCCGCACAAGGTTCCGAGAACACTCTTCGGCAGGCCCACAGGCGCACCGGGACGCTTCGCCACTCCTGGCGCCCTCTTTCCTCGGGGGCGGTGCCCGGCGGGCGCCGCGGGCCGCCGCCGGAGGGGCCGTCTCGCACGCCGCCAGTCGGCGGAGGGCGGCCCCCGGGGCAGCGGGCGAGCCCCGCGCGCGGGTCAGTCCACGCCGAGGTGCGGCAGCCGCTCCAGGAGCTCCTCCGTGGGCGCCCGCAGCGGGTGCAGCACAGGGGGGGCGCGCAGGGACGTACTGGTACGTACTATATGTCCGCCTTGGTGGCGCGCGTCCGACCCGGACACACAGTACACCAATCTTGTGGTAGATCGATTCCCGAGCGGCGCGGCCAGGAAGCGCCCGCCACGACGCACATACTGTAAGATATCTCGGTGTGCGCGTCGCCCCTGGGGGGGCGGCGCACATATAGTCTGAGTATGTTGGGGTGACGCCGATATAGGGGCCCGACCACAAGAAA
>CAUYUJ010010646.1:68209-89884 GCA_963575745.1 Prorocentrum cordatum
GACATCGGGCGACTCTGGACAACTGGCGACGCTCAATCTTGAACGCCCGCGGCGGGGTCGCCGCCGTGTCGATACGGCGAACCTACCACACGAGAGGAGCCGGGAAAAGCCGAGACCATCACAGAGAAATGCCTGCACAATTTGCCGAGAAATGCCTGCACAATCTGCATCACAATGTTTTAACACTCCGTGCCTGGCAAGAGTGACATCCTCGCATGACACCGCTACGCAAGGTCACAACATGAGGGGGAACGTGAGGGGGGGACCGGCTCAGGGGGACAAGCGCGGTGCTGGGATCGGCGATACATCGCCCATAGATTGGCGATAGGCCCATGAAAGCAAATCCGCATGCTCCTGGGCGGGGTGGCCTTTCGGGCCCCTATCTGCGATCAGTGGGCGATTGGGAGTCGACGCGTTCCCTTTCTGAGCCTATCCCCCCCTCGCGTTGCCCCTGACAACACGGAGCCAACTGGCCATCGGTGGACGGCTGGTGCTGCCGGGTCAATCCTGTGCACTTTTCGACGGAACTTCGGAATCGGAAGAGCGCGCGCGTTGCAGGACAACGGCGGAAGTGAAGGTGGAACAGGGATATGTTGAATGTAATGAACTTTCACGAAGGGATAAGACTTGTGGATGCCATGACAATGGACACTCTAACAATCCCATCATTGAACAAAACATGTTATTAACATGTGTAAAACATGTTCTGAAAACGTTTCAAACATGTGTTTATATGTTCAAAACATGTTTGAAACATTGTTTGACATCTGGGAACTATTTGGCAGCATGCTTCCTCTCCATGAATCGGCGTTCACAAGGATAAGACGGCAAGAAGACAAATCATCAGGGAGGAAGGGGGAGGAACCTTCGCGAACAGGAACGGACAGGGAGGAACCTCCACGGAGGGAGGAACCTTCACGAAGAGAGATGAGGGGGATACAGTAGGGGCTCGGCCACAAGAAACCTCCGCAAGAAACCCAACCCTGAAATCCGCGATTTGTTCAGTGAAAATCAAATATTTTCGATCGAAAACCCATCGAAATCCAAGAAACCCAGGGCACCCTGACATAATCCAACTGGTTTCTTGGCACGCGCCCCCACTGTATACCTTCACGAAGGGATGCCAGAGAAACGGGAAGAGAGAACAACCATGCCGATTCGATTGTGCGCTCTGGCAACGGTTCGCACATTGCCGTTTCGGACACCCCCTTCGGCAAGGCTCCCCAGACGCACCTTCAGTCCACAGTGCAGGGGGAGGACAAGGGGGTCGGTCGGCGCCCTGGCGCTAGAATCCAAAACGTCTGATCGGGATCGAGTTGCCCGAGGACACAAAACGCCCTGCACTGCCCCCCTCCCCCTCGCTCCAACTCCTCCCCCTGCTAGCGCTCGTCCTGACCCTCTCTCTCATAAGCGCCGCGAACACTCGTGTGAAACATCTGCAGGGAGTTCAGTGAATGATGGCGGGTGCGCCGCGCGCATTCGTCTTAAATGATTGCAAGAGCTTCACGGATTGAGGGCGAGCGGTTTTCAAAATGTTGCTCTCGCCGTGGCGCCGCGGCACATTCGGCTTAGATTGTTGCAAGGGTTTCAATGATTGAGGGCGGGCAGTTTTCAAAATGTGGCTCTCGCTTCAGCACCGCGCGCATTCGTTCCAAATATCTGCATACTTCTCACGGAATCCCATGGTTAACGTATCAGAAATGTTGTTTTCGGAAGGATGACCAACCCGCAACACTCAAGCTCACTCGTGGCGTTGGGGTCCCGAGCATGGTGTTTTGGCACGCTTCAGGATCTTCAGACGGTTGTCTCCCAACGGATGACTTCCCTCAGTGGAAATGAATCCTTGTAGGTGCCTATGACGAGAGAGCACGAGAGAGCTTGGACGGAGGCTTCATTTAAAAATCGTTGGGGATTCTTGAGTTTACACTGGTCCTTGTCCTCCTCCTCTTCCTCCTTCTCCTCCTCCTCCTCCCCCTCCTCCCCCTCCTCCTCCACCTCCCCCCCTCTCCCCTCCCTTCCCTGCTCCCCCTCCTCCCCTGGGCTCGCGGCAAAACAGCGCCGTCCTGAAGGCATGGCCCGGCGTGAATCCCTGCAAGCACCTGCGGACGGGACAGCCGTGCCGCGCCAAGCCTCCCTTCCCCCTGTGTCCGCGCACTCCTCCTCCTCCTCCTCTCCTCCTCCTCCTCCTCCTCCTCCTCCTCCTCCTCCTCTTCCCTCCTCCTCCTCCTCCTCGTCATCTGGGTCCTCCTCTTCTTCCTCCTCCTCCTCCTTCCTCCTCCTCCTCCTCCTCCTCCTCCTCCTCGTGCTCCCCCCCTCATCCTCTTCCTCCTCGCCACCACCACAACCACCACCGTCACCATCATCACCATCATCACCACCACCATCACCATCTTCCACCAGCTCCTCCTCTTCCAGCTCTTCCTCCTCTTCCTTTTCCTCCTCCTCCTCTTCCTCCTGTTCCTCCTCCATATCCTCCTCCTCCTCCTCCTCCTCCTCCTCCTCCTCCTCCTCATCATCATCATCATCATCATCATCATCAGCATCATATTCATCATCATCACCATCATGGACATCATGGCCATCATCCTCCTCCTCCTCCGCCTCCTCCTCGTCATCATCATCATCATCAGCAGCAGCATCGTCATCATAGTTTTCGTTATCATCATCATCATCGAGAGAGAGAGAGAGAGAGAGGGATAGAGGGAGAGAGAGAGAGAGATAGAGACAGAGAGAGAGAGAGAGAGCGCGTTTCACGGGCGCTTGCCTCGGGAACATTCGGCGGCGCGTTTCGAAACGGGGGGCGGGCCCCCCCCAACACTCGGCGCCGTCGATCAGAACCAGGGGGACTCCCCTCCCCCCAAATCATCCCCTCTCCCGAACCCCCCCTCCTCTCCCTCCCCCCTCCAGGGGGGGGGGGTCAAAGCCCCCCCCCGCCCCGGCGCCAGCGCCGGCGCTGTCGCTGACGGCCGCCAGCAGCGCCGACGACGGGGACGCAGCGACGATGACCAGAGGCAGCCCAACGGGGGGGGGGAGGGTTCCAAACCCCCCCCACACCACCCCGCGCTGGCGACAGCGCCGGCGCTGGCGGCGACAAGCAGCGCCGACGGCGGGGACGCAACGACGATTACCACCACCACACCACTACCACCACCACCACCACCTCAACCCACCACCACCACCACCACAAATCCAGCACACCACCACCACCACCACCACAGCCACCACCACCACCACAACCACCACAACCACAACTCACCACCACAACCACAAAAACTCACCACCACTACCACAATCACCGCCACAATCTACCACACCACCACCACCACCGCCATAACCAACATCACTACCAACAACACAACCCACCACCACCACCACAAACCGCCACACCACCACCACCACCGCCACCGCCAACACCAGCACCACCTCCACAAGCAACCGCCACCACCACAACCCACCACCACCACCACCAAACCACCACCACACCACCACCAAACCACCACCACAACCCACCACCACCACCACCACAAACCACCACTACACCACCACCAAGCCATCACCACCACCACCACCACCAACAACAACAACACAACCACCACCACAACCCATCACACCACCACCACCACCACCGCCACCGCCACCGCCACCACCACAACACACCACCACCACCACCACCACCACAAACCACCACACCACCACTACAACCACCACCACCAACCACCATCACAACCACCACCACCGCAACAAACCACCACCACCACCACAACCACCACCACCGCCACCACCACCACCACCGCCACCACAACCCACCACCACCTCCACCACCACAACCACTACAACCACCATAACCACCACGACGAACCACCACCACCACCGCCACCGCCACCACCACCTTAACCCACAACCGCCACAGCTACCACCACCACCACCAGAAACCACCGCACCACCACCACCAGGGCCACCATCACCACCACCACCACAACCTGCCACCACAACCACCACAACAGCCACCACCACCACCACAGCCCACAACCACCACCACCACCACCCCAGAGAGGCCCGAAGAGACGCCCAATAGGCGCCCAGAAGGCTGCACAAATGCCATTCAGAGGCCCCCGAGAGCCCTGGCATCCAGTAGGAATCTGGCCCAAAACCAAGGCACGGTGGCGGAGCGTCGTCGTCGTCATCGTCGTCGCCGTCGTCCTCGTCGACGCTCCGCGCCGCCGCCGCCCGCCGCCGCAGGTGCCGGCGCCAGCCCAGAAAAGGAAGTCGTCGTCCCCGCCGCCGCCGCCGCCAGCCGCCGCCGACGCAGGCGCCGGCCCGAGGAGAGGGAGAGAGGAGAAGTAGGGGAGATGGAGAGGGGAAGGGGGGGGGTCGGGTTCCACCCACCCCCCTCCAAGCGACCACAGAACGCGCTCTTTTCCATCATCATCATCATCATCACCACCACCACCATCATCATCATCAGCAGCATCATCATGTTCATCATCATGATGATCATCATCATCATCATCATCATCATCATCATCATCATCATCATCATCATCATGATCATCATCATGATCATCATCATGACCATCATCATCATCAACAACATCAACATCATCAGCATCAGCATCAGCATCAACATCAGCATCAGCATCAGCATCGGCATCGGCATCGGCATCGGCATCGTCATCAGCAGCATCAACAGCATCGTCATCGTCATCGTCATCCTCATCAGCAGCATCATCAGCAAGATTCTTATCATCATCATCATCATCATTATTATCATCATCATCATCATCATTATCGTCATCAGCATCAGCATCAGCATCAGTATCATCATGATAGTCATCATAACCATCAGAGTATTCATCATATTCAGACTCATCATCAGCACCATCATCACCATCACCACGATTACCATCTCCACGGCCACTATGACCATGACCATCACCATCATCATTGTGTTAGACGTCACCACCACCGCCAACATCACCAACACCACCATCACCATCACCATCACCATTACCATCACCACCACCACTACAATCATTGTCACCACTCTCACCACAACATCACCATCACCACGATCGTCAAAAAATTATCATCGCCATCATCGCCGTCATCATCACCATCATGATCATTCGCGTCAGCAGCAGCAGCATCACCATCACCATCATCACCATGATCAGAATCCCCATCCTTCATCGTCATCCTCCTCCTCGACTCATCGTCATCCTCAGCATCCTTCTCCTCCCCCTCCTGCTCCTCCTCCTCCTCCTCATCATCATCCTTCCTCCTCCTTCTTTTCCTCCTCCGCCTGGTCATCCTCCTGCTACTCCTGCTCCCCCTCCTCCTCCTGTTCCTCCTTCTCTTCCTCTTCCTCTTCCTCTTCCTCATCCTCATCCTCATCCTCGTCCTCATCCTCATCCTCATCATCACCATCATCATGATCATCATGATCAGCATGATCAGCATGATGATCATCATCATCCTCAGAAGCAACAGCATCATCATCATCAGCAGCATCAGACTCATCATCATCAGCAGCAGCATCAGCATCAGCATTGGCATCACCACGATCATCATCACCACGATCAGCATCGTCACCATCACCATCACCATCACCATCATCATCACCATCATCGTCATCGTCATCATCAGCATCATGATGATGATGTTCATCAGCATCACCATCACCATCATCATCATCATAATCATCATCATCCTCATCATCATCCACAGCATCATCATCGCCATCGTCGTCATGATTATCAGTATCGTCAACATCCTCGTCGTCATCATTATCATCACCATCGTCGTCATCATCGTCAGCAGCATCACCATCATCAGTATACTCATCATCAGCATCCACATTACAAGCATCATCATCATCATCAGCATCATCATCAGCAGCAGCATCATATCATCACCACCATCATCATCAGCATCGAAACCAGCATCATCATCAGCAGCAGCATCATCATCATCATCATCATCATCATCATCATCATCATCATCATCATCATCATCATCATCATCATCATCTCATCATCACCATCATCGTCGTCCTCAACATCAGCAGCAGCAGTAGCAATATCAGCATCAACAGAAGCAGCATCAGCAACAGCAGCATCAGCATCAGCATCGGCAGCATTATCATCACCATCATCCCTTTTCTCCTCCTCCTCCCCCTCCTCCTCGTCCCTCCTCCTCCTCCTCCTCCTCCTCCTCCTCTTCCTCCTCTTCCTCCTCCTCCTGCTCCTCCTCCTCTTCCTCCTCCTCCTCCTGCTCCTCCTTCTCCCTGATCCGTTTCCTCCTGGGGGTGGGCGGACCTTCCCACGAAGTCCCACCAGGCGGGCCAGCTCCACCGCTGGTGCTGCCAGCCCCACCTGGCAGTCGCCATGCCCACCCTGCTCCCGAAGGAAGAAAGAGAAGGCACGGAGGAGGAGGAGGAGGAGGAGGAGGAGGAGGAGGAGGAGAAGACAGGGAGGAGGAGGAGGAGGAGGAGGAGGAGGAGGAGGAGGAGGAGGAAGAGTAGAAGGCAGGGATGAGGAGGAGGAGGAGGAGGAGGAGGAGGAGGAGGGACAGGACAGGACATCCGCATGAGGGGGTCAACGTCGAAAAACCCGCAAAGTAACTGTGGGGTATGACTGGCAAACTCCCCTGCGAGTATAGTATGCCGCAGACCCAGACTTCTCATGGGGCCGGCAGGGGGCGTGCCCCAATGCGCTAAGGGGCGAGCTCCGAGGAGGCCCCGTAAGAGAGGCTCGCTACCTTGTGAGTAGGAGAAGGAGGAGGAGGAGGAGGAGGACTGTGGAGGAGTGTGGAGAAGTGTGCGGACGAGGGGGATGAGGAACAGGACGAGGAGGCGAGGCGAGGCGAGACGGGGCGAGAGCGCCGAGATCCGCAGCCGCACTGACGCGGGGCCGCGCGCCTTGGAGGCGCCGGCGGCGGGGCCGCAGCCCCTCAGGCGATTCAGAAGCCAGGGGAGGGCCGGCAGACACGTGGCTGCTAGAGCGGAGCTCCGGGAATGTGTTCCTTCCTTCCGGAAAGCAGCCCGCTTACTATCTAGCGCGCTGAGTTGTATGCCGGGAGTCTGTCTTTTTCTTCTGGGGAAGACCGTTTTAGCAGCCACGGATTTGCCAGCCCTCGCCCAGCTTCCGAGTGATGGCGAGGACGTTCCGGAATCAGTTCGGTTACCATCCCTAGAAGAAGAGAGAGCCACAGAAACCAACTTTTGGCGCTCCGCGCGGATTTCTTGGATTCGCGCTGGGATCCCCCTCCTTGGCGCGCGGAGCGCGCCATGGGCGGCGCTGGAGGCGCCGCAGGGGGGGGCCCAGGCGCGGATCCAAGAAATCCGCGCTAAGCGCCAAAAAGATTATTTTTCTGGGCGGAAAAAGATAGAATGCGCTAGATCGTCGCAGTCCCCTGCTCCCAATATGTCAACACAAGCTGCGAACATCCTTCCTAAAGAAATGCGCCTTGACTGCCAGGACGGATGCTGACACCCTGATTCGTTTCGAATCTCGAAACCCTGGCTCCCACGGATCCTACGCGAGACGACGCCGCAGCCCGGCGCCAGCCCGCCAGCGCGGCACGCTGCATCTGGCCATCGCTCGGACGTCCATTCCCTGTGTTTTTGTTCGGTTTCGTGCGTGGCTTTTTCGCCAAATCATCAAGGATGCTCCTCGATGGCCCTCGCCGAAGGAAAAACGCACACGTCCGAGCGATGCCAAAGCACTGGACGCGCGAGGGTGCCCACGCGCGGCCTCCCGCGGGCAGAGCCTGCGCGCCGGCGTCGGCGAGGACGACCCCGCTGTCTGGCGCCGATCGCGTGGGCACGGCGGCGCTCCCGGAGGCCTCCCACGCGGGGTCCGGGCAGGTCTTTTGTGGATGCCATGACAGTGGACACTCTGGCGGTCCTGTCATTGAACTAAAGATGTGTTCAAAATGTGTAAAGCATGTTCTGAAAACGTTTCGAACATGCTTTGACATATTCAGAACATGCTTAAAACATGCTTTAGACGTCTGGAAATTGTTTCGCAGCATGCAGGCAAGTCGGGTCGCGGGATCCTGCCGCACCGCCGATGCGCCGCCTCGGACCCCACGTGGGCGGCCTGGGTCGCCCAAGAGGGCCCGCCTCAAGAGGCGCCCGAGGCGGCCTGGCTGGCGCGGCCCGGACGGCGTGCGGCCACGGCGGCGTCCCAGACTATTCTTGTTCCTAGTTTGGGATATTCGTCCTGTAGGGAGACAGGCCCGCCTTAATGGCAGATGCATCGGCGCAGTCCGCAGTCGGCGTGGGCAAAATCGAGCCGCATTCGCCGACGCACTGGCGATGCAGCGATATCCTCCCTCCGACCCCATCTGCTAACAGGGGCAGGCTTGTGTGGGGACAACTTGCGCTCTGGCTCCCGACACCGCGGGGATCGTTCAACCTTGAATATCGTTTAGATCCCCATCCCAAGCGGCGTGGCACGGGCCCCACTGGCCGAGTTACCCCTCCCAGATGGGGATATAGGCCGTTCCCTTCGGGTTTCGAGGGGTGTATCCCCAAGTGGGGTGGTAATTTGGTGGAGGCCTCGACGGGGATGGGGATGGGGATGGGGATCGGTTAAAAGATACCGAAACCTTGAATGATCGCGGCTCTCCGAAAGCGCAGAGCTTTCGGTGCTGGACGAACGACTGCTGGTGGCTTTTCCACCTCGCACGCCCGCAGAGCGGTCGTCGCCGACTCTCGGGTTCGGGCGAAAGGGGGAGATAGCAAAGCGGGGGTTTGAGAATCAGCTCACGTAGCTGATTTTCCCGGCGCCTCCCGGCGCCGGGAGGCGCCCATGTATCGAGGAATGGGCCCCTCGGTGGAGCCGAAACCAGCTGCGTGCAGCAGATTTCGTAACCCCCCCTTTCCCTATCCCTCCCTTTCGTCCGGCCCGAGACTCGACGCGGCACGGACCTACCGCGCACCCCCGTGTGGGAGGCCTGGATCGCCCAAGGGCCCCCCCCCCCCCCCCACGCCAGGAGGCGCCCGAGGCGGCCCCCACGAGGCGGTCAGAACGGTGGACCTGCGGCCACGGCGGCGCCCGCCAGAGTGCGGCCAGAAGAGTGGAGGAGAGGCTGGGGGAGAGGAGAGGAGAGACTCCTCCTTCCCCTTCCCCCTCCTCCTCCTCCTCCTCCTCCTCCTCCTCCCTCCTCCTCCTCCTCCTCCTGCTGCTGCTGCTGCTGCTGCTGCTGCTGCTGCTGCTGCTGCTGCTCCTGCTCCTGCTTCGTCCTCCTCCTCCTCCTCCTCCTTCTCCTCCTCCTCCTCCTCCTCCCTCCTCCTCCTCCTCCTCCTCCTCCTCCTCCCCCTCCTCCTCCTCCTCCTCTCCATCACCTCCTCCTCCTCCTCCTCCTCCTCCTCCTCCTCCATCTCTTGTCCTTATCCGCCACCGTGCCTCTGGCACGACGTGGAGTGCCCCAAGGCTCACAATTGTGCTGCCTCGGCCATAAGTACCATCATTTCTTAAGGGCACGGACCCTCAATTTCCCACACGCTCCCGGGCCGGCCCAGTGTGACCCGCGTGAGCTCTGAGGTGTTTCCTGCGCCTCCTGGCGACTCAGTGCCCCCCCCAAAGCAAGGTTCCCATGGGTCCAGGAGGGCTTCGAGTGGCCGAAGCAGCACTCTAAGACGTCCAAGATAGCCTGCAGAAACAACCACCTCCCCTCGGAGAATGGCGAGCGGAGACGCTGGAAACGCAGAGGGTCAGCCCAAAATCGGCCCCCAGGCCCAGACCCCCGACGTCGTGTTTTTTTCGCAGCGCCGACCCCCAGAGGTCTGGACCCCTTCCCCGGGACCGGCTTTGTGCGCGTTTTCTTTATTCGGCGTTTCGACATTGGGCGGAAAAGGAGGGGAGGGCGGGGGGGGGTCTGGCTCCAGACTTCTGCTTAGTGCGACTGTTTGCAGCAAGGGGTCCTATGAGGGGAGACTCCACCTGCTCGAAACAGGCACCAAAAACAGCTAACATCTACTCCAGGAGGGGGGGGAGGGTGGAGGGGTGCGAGGGCCCACGCCGATCGGCAAAACAATGAATAAGAAAACGACGACTTTTCATCCTAGGCCGTTTGTGGACGGCCCCGAGGCCGGGCGAGGGCCCCCGGAGGAGGCCGAAATTAACGACAAGACCTCCCGCTGCGACCGTGCCACAACGCGCAAGGGGGTCTAGTTGGTGGCCCCTCCCGGGGGCCCAACACGCACCAAGTGTCCGAGCTGCGTCCAGCCGTGGCGACGAAGGGCCCCCCCCCGCAGGCCAGCTGCCATTGTCAAGCGGCCCTCCGTCGAGTCGCGCCCTTGCGCCTCCACCCTTCGGCGGCGAGCGCGGGAGGGGACGCGAGAAGGCCCAGAGGCTGTCAAAACGCCCCAAGGAATCTCCAAGAGCACTCCCCACAGGGCCCCCCAAAGCAGAAACAGGGCCTCCCAAAACAAAATCAATCGATGGTCCGTACGTCTCTGAAAGAGGTTCACGCGTCCGCTGTTTCAAGTTCCCGACGCTCCAAGACGGCCCAAGAGGCTCCCAGATCGTCCCAAGACGGCCCAACGGATCCCCCAGAGGGTCCAGAGACGATCGAAGACGCCCCCAAAACGGCCCCAGAGATCTCCAAGACAGCTCAAGAAAGCGCCAAGAACGCCCAAAGAAGAGCCCCAGAAGGGGAACGCGAACAGACACTGCGAGTTCTCCGCCCTACAAGGCCCCCCAGAAGACTCCAAGAGGCCTCGAAGGGGCCGCCAAGAGGCCCCAAGAAGCCCCCACGAGGCTCCCAGGCGGGCTCCAAAGAGACCCCAGGAGGCCCCCCAAAAAGCGCCGCATGATGCGTCAGAACTGCCCCCCAGACCTCCGAGATTCCCTCAGACGCCGCGTCGCCGCCCGTCTCCTTCCAGCCGCATCTCCCGCCTGATCGCAGACCTCTACGCCGCAGCGCAGGCACTCGCAGGGGTGCCTGGCGTGCCGAACGATATCGCTTTTGGTTTTGGTTCTTTTTCACAAAAGAACTCCCCCTGGAGCTTCGTCACGTCCCGCCAGCCACCCGGAAGAGGTGGTTGCAAACGGTTTTCCTGCCCCAGACGGCCCCAAGATGACCTCCAAGACGACCAAGACGCCTCCAAGACGGCCATGATGGCCTCCAAGACGGCTCAGAGGGCCCCAAGATGCCTCCAAGACGGCCCAAGATGTACCCAAGACGGCCTAAGATAGCCTGACGACGGCCCAAGACGGCCCACGAGGCCCCCAAGAGGCCTCCAAGACGGCCCAAGAGGCCTCGAAGAGGTCCTCCGGGAAGGCCCGAAGAGGCAAAATCATTGATTTTCCTTTGGCTTTTGAAGGATTTTGGCATTTGCGCTTTTTCAGCTTTCCAACGGCCCCAGACGGCCCAAGAGACCCCCAAGATCGCCCAAGAGGCCTCCAAGATGGCTCCGTGACGGCCCAAGAGGCCCCCAAGACGGCCCCAAGAGGGCCCCAAGACGGCCCAAGACGCCTCCAAGACGCCAAAGATGGCCTCCAAGACGCCCAAGATGGCCTCCAAGACGGCCCCGAAGCGCCCCAAGAGGGCCCCAAGTCGGCCCAGAAAGGCTCCCAAGACGGCTCCCGACGGCGTCAGACGGGCCAGGAGACCACCAAGATGGCCGAAGTTGGCTCGAAGCTGGCCCAAGACGGCCCAAAGAGGCCCCCAAGAGGGCCTCCAGGAAGGCCAGAAAAGGCCAAAAAACATTGATTATCCTAAGGTTTTGTTTTACGGATTTTGACATTTGCTTCTTTTCGGCCTTCCGACGGCCCGACACGGCCCAAGAGCCCCCAAAGATCGCCGAAAGATCGCCCAAGAGGCCTCCAAGATGGCCCCAGAACGGCCCAAGAGGGCCCCAAGACGGCCCCAAGGGGCCCCCAAGACGGCACAGGAGGCCTTTTAGAAGCCCAAGGTGGCCTCCAAGACGGTCGTGGAGCATTCCAAGAGGGCCCCAAGTCGACCCATAGAGGCCCCCCAAACGGCTTCCGACGGCGTCAGACGGACCAGGAGCCCACCAAGACGGCCGAACATAGCCCTACTATGGGCCAAGAGGCCTCCAAGAGGGCCTCCAGGAAGGCCCGAAAAGGCCAAAGTCATTGATGTCCCATGGGCTTTTGAAGGATTGTGTCATTTGCCTTGTTTCTGCCTTCCGACGGCCCGAGACGGCCCAAGTGCCCCCCAAAGATCGCTCAAGAGGCCCAAGGCACGGCCCCAGGAGGCCCCCAAGACGGCCCAAGAGGCCTCCAAGAGGCTCAAGATGGCCTCCAAGACGGCCCAAGAGCCCTCCAAGACGTTCTCCAAGAAAGCCCGAAAGGGTCAAAGTGGCCTCCAGACGGCCAGGATGACCTTCAAGATGCCCACGTGTTCCCCGAAGGCTTTCCAAAACGATTCGGGGAACACATGGTCCGATAGCTTTGTTTTACTAGTAGCAGTGCGGACGCATGGTAAAGAGTGACAGTAAGGAAGACTGTGAAAACCAAAACACGCAGCACCTGTTGCTGCGAAAATTGTGCAAGCAGCAAGGACGGATGAATGCGACAAGTGAGGCTGGCACTCTCCTCCACCCCCCCTGCAATCGTCTCAGTCCCCCTCCCCCACCTCGTCCTCCACCTGAGAAATGGATCATGGAAATGGCGTTGCCCCAACCGCCGCCGCACATCAGAAATCAGGGCCTCGAGCGAGCGCAAGAAGGCTCCTAGGGGAGCCCCAGGATGCAAAGCAGCTTGCAGCCCTGCATCTGTCCTCATATCTTTGTCTGGCACTCTGGCACCTGCAAAGCAGCTGCAGCCCTGCTACGTTATAAAGACTTTGCGCAACATATGATATTGAGGTATCCGTGCGCTTTCCAAATTCAACTGAGCGTCGCGCGCTGCGAACGAAATGAAGGAGAAGAACTGCTGCAACCGCATGTTTTGAAACATCGCTTCAGAGCACGGAAACTGGCTCTGCACGGTCACAGTTCTGTATGTCGCAAGCTAAACACACAGAAGCTGCTGCTGCTGCCAAAGCTGTGCAATCAGTAAGCACAAATGCATGCGACAAGTGAGGCTGGCGCTCTCCTCCTCCTCCTCCTCCTCCTCCTCCTCCTCCTCCTCATCATCATCATCCTCCTCCTCCCCCCCATGTCTCCATTCCACCCCTCGGCATCACCCGCACCACCCGCGAGTAAAAACATCCCCTCTGCACATGGTTCGCCTTGCTCGCGCCACCCTGCTGGGCGCTGGGCTGCTTGCTCGCGGGGCAGCGTCGTGGCGGCGATGGCTTGGCGCCGCCAGCTGAATGGCATCCTCCGCGTTCCTCCCCTCCTCCCCCTCCTCAGTCCCCCACACGGGCCCCACACGTCCCCCCTTCCCCTCGTCCAGTAAAACTGTCAACCGCGCGCTCACAGGGCAGCTGGCCTCTGGGCGATGAAGGGGTGGAGCTTGGGGTTCTTGATGCGGCGCAGCCGGCTCGCCGTCCACATCCTGACGTTCTCCGAGTATCCCTGCCTCGCCGCCGAGCTGACCTCGATCACGGTCCCGGTGACTCCAGCGCCGGCATCTCTGGTCAGCCGCGATTTGTTCCACAGGATGGAGAATTCGCGGGCGTCGTTCGAGGTGGCAAAATTTACGAACGCGATCCCCCTGGTGGTCCCCGTTTCGAAAGTCGTCGGCATGTAGACGTAGTCGTAGCGGCTCGCGAAACCAGACTTGTCGAAGAGGTCCATCAGGTCAGCTTGCGTCATGGCCATGGGGATGTTCTGAATCACGAGCGTGGTGATTCTTGAAACGCCAGGGGCGGCGGGCGCTACCTCCTCGGTAGCTACTGGCATGCTGTCAACGAGCTCGCCCTGTTGAAACTCAAGCTCCTCCAAGAAGGCCGTCTGCTCGCGGATATTCCGCCTGACCTCCTGAACCTCCTGTTGGACCTTGGCCAGCAGCTGCTTCTGCGCCAGGAGCTGGGCCCGCATGCTTGCCAGCCCCCTGCCGGCCGCGGGCGTGCCACCCCACTGTCTCGCCCGCGCTGCGCGGTCTGGCTCGCCTCGGCGGCCTGCGGCGAGCCCCGCCTCAGTGGCAGAGAGCGGCGGCATGCCGGGCGGCCTGATCGACGACCAGGCTGGCGCCGCCCCCGCGGCGCGATGGATCAGCGGAGCGCCCCCGCGCGGGTGGTCGAACTCGTCAAGAGTCTTCCATGACTCGCCGCCGCTCGACTGCAGAATGGGGTGGTCTTCCTGCCTGCGCGGCAGCGGCTGGCCATGGAGCAGCAGAACGCCTGCAGGCTGAGATGACAACTGCGCATCGGCCGCCGGGGCGGCTGAATCCTGCGCGTGTTCGGATGGGTGGCTGCCTGTGGCTTCTGCCCGCCGACGCTCGCGCGGATGGTCGAACTCGTCAAGAGTCTTCCATGACTCGCCGCCGCTCGACTGCAGAATGGGGTGGTCGTACTGCCTGCGCGGCAGCGGCTGGCCATGGAGCAGCAGTACGCCTCCAGGCTGAGATGACAGCTGCACATCGGCCGCCGAGGGGGCGCTGCCAGGGCCCAACCAGGCTGAATCCTGCGTGTGTTCCGATGGGTGGTTGCCAGTGATTTCTGCCCGCCGACGCTCCCGCGGGAGGTCGAACTCGTCAAGAGTCTTCCATGACTCGCCACTGTTCGACTGCAAAATGGGGTGGTCTTCCAGCCAGAGCGGCAATGTCTGCGTGGTGACCGGCTGCATGGTGGGCAATGATCCGATGCTAGGCATCGACGTACACATGTCACCTAAGATTTGGTCCAACGAATGAGGGTTCACGTAGGTATCAAAAAAATCGTCACTGTGGATGGACTGAGTCGTGAATGCGTCCATTGTGTGAAACGGCAAATTGTCGGTGTGATCCAGTAGACCTAAGCGCAAGCACAATTAAAAATCAACCCGAAGGCGCTTGAGCCCCAACTTGAGCCAAAATGGCTATGGAACACATGGTCCGATAGCTTGGCAGGTCTGGCCTCAACGTTCGGCCACATAGGCGCTTCCAAAAAGGCAGGGGGCGGCGGTGAATCGCCGTTGGCGTATTCGATCCGCCGCCCCCTGTCGATTCATCGAAATGGTGCCTGGCGCGCTAAATTATTTTGGTTTTGGTTATGTTTCCCAAAGAACTCCCCCTGTGGCTTCGGCCCGTCCCGCCGTGGTCCCGGGAAGATTGCCCAGGACCGGAAACGACCTCAACGTCCGCAAAAAATTCTCCAAGACGGCTCAAGATGGCCTCCAAGATGGCCACGTTGGCCCAAGATGGCCTCCAAGATGGCCTCCAAGTCCGCCCAAGAGAGGAGGAGATGCCTCCAAGTCCGCCCAAGAAACCTCCAAGACGGCCCAAGAGGCCCCCAAGAGGCCTCCAAGACGGCCCAAGAGGCCTCCAAGAGGTCCTCCAGAAGGAGCCCGAATAGGCCAAAATCATTGATGTTCCTCCAATGTTTGAAGGACTTTGGCATTTGCTTCTTTCCGGCTTGCCGACGACCCAAGACGGCCCAAGAGGCCCCCAAGATCGCCCCCACAGCGCCCAAGTGGCCTCCAAGATGGCCTCAGGACTGCCCAAGAGGCCCCCAAGACGGCCCCAAGAGGGCACAAAGACGGCCCAAGAGGCCTCCAAGACGCCCAAGATGGCCTCTAAGACGGCCCTGGAGCACCCCAAGAGGGCCCCAAGTCGGCCCAGAGAGGCCCCCCAAACGGCTTCCGACGGCGTCAGACGGGCCAGGAGCCCACCAAGATGGCCGAAGTTGGCTCGAAGCTGGCCCAAGACGGCCCCAGAGGCCTCCAAGAGGGCCTCCAGGAAGGCCAGAAAAGGCCAAAAACATTGATTGTCCTTAGGATTTTGAAGGATTTTGACATTTCACGAAGGCCCGATACGGCCCAAGAGCCCCCAAAGATCGCCCAAGAGGCCTCCAAGATGGCCCCAGAACGGCCCAAGAGGGCCCCCAAGACGGCCCCAAGAGGCCCCCCAAGACGGCCCAGGAGGCTTGTAAGACGCCCAAGATGGCCTCCACGACGGCCCTGGAGCATTCCAAGAGGGCCCCAAGTCGGCCTAGAGGGCCCCCCCAAGCGGCTTCCGACAGCGTTGGACGGGCCAGGAGCCCACCAAAATGGCTGAAGATGGCCCGAAGATGGCCCAAGACGGCCCAAGAGGCTTCCATATGGCCTCCGGGAAGGGCCGAAAAGGACAAAATCATTGATTTCCCATGAGTTCTTGAAGGATTGTGGCATTTGCTTTTTTTCGGCCTTCCGACGGGCCAAGTGCTCCCCAAAGATCGCTCAAGAGGCCCAAGACACGGCCCCAGGAGGCCCCCAAGACGGCCCAAGAGGCCTCCAAGACGCTCAAGATGGCCTCCAAGACGGCCCAAGAGCCCTCCAAGACGTTCTCCAAGAAGGCCCGAAAGGGTCAAAATGGCCTCCAGACGGACAAGGTGACTTTCAAGATGCCCACGTGTTCCCCGAAGGCTTTCCAAACCGATTCAGGGAACACATGGTCTGATAGCTTGGCAGGTCTGGCCTCAACGTTCGGCCACACAGGCGCTTCCAAAAAGGCAGGGGGCGACGGTGATTCGCCGTTGGCGTCATTAGATCCGCCGCCCCCTGTCGATTCATCGCAGGGATGCCTGGCGTGCTGAAGCCTCTCGGTTTGGGTTTTGATTCTTTTTCCAACAAAAACTCCCCCTGGGGCTTCGGCCCGTCCCGCCGGGGTCCCGGAAGGATTGCCCAGGATCTTCCAGAGCCGGTTGCAGAGGGTTTTCTTGCCCCAGACAGCTCCAAGATGGCCCCCAAGACGGCTAAGATGGCCCCAAGATACCTCCAAGACGGCCCAAGATGCACCCAAGACGGCCTCAGATGGCCGCAAGATGGCCCAAGACGGCCGAAGAGGCCTCCAAGAGGCCTCCAAGACAGCCCAAGAGGCCTCCAAGAGGTCCTCCAGAAGGGGCCGAAGAGGCCAAAATCATTGATTTTCCTTCGGCTTTTGAAGGATTGTGGCGCTTGCTTCTTCTCGGCCTTCCGACGGCTCAAGACGGCCCAGGCCCCCACGATCGCCCCAAGATCGTCCACGAGGCCTCCAAGATGGCCCCATGGCGGCCCAAGAGGCCCCCAAGACGGCCCCAAGAGGGCCCAAGAACCCTCCAAGACGGCTAAGATGGCCCCAAGATGCCTCCAAGACGGCCCAAGATGCACCCAAGACGGCCTCGATGGCCTCTAGATGGCCCAAGACGGCCCAAGAGGCCCCCAAGAGGCCTCCAAGACGGCCTCCAAGGCGTCCAGGAGGTCTTCCAGGATGGCACGAAGAGGCCAAAATCATTGATTTTCCTTAGGGTTTCGAAAGACGTTGGCAGTTGCTTCTTCTCGGTATTCCGACGGCTCAAGACGGGGCAAGAGGCCCCCAAGATCGCCCAAGGGGCCTCCAAGATGGCCCCCATGACGGCCGAAATGCTCCCAAGACGGCTCCAAGAGGGCCCCAAAACGGCCCAAGAGGCTTCCAAAACGCCCAAGATGGCCCCTAAGAACTCCTGATATGCCCCAATAGGGACCCAAGACGACCCAGGCAGGCCCCCAAGACGGCTTCCGACGGCGTCACACAAGCCAGGAACGCCATTAAGACGGCCAAATAAGCCCCCAAGAAGCTCCCAAAGGCCCCCCAAAACCCTCCAAGAGGCCCCCAGGAAGCTCCCAGGAGGCCCCAAGAGTGCCCCAAGAGGCGCCCACGAGACCTCCTCCTCCTCCTCCTCCTCCTCCTCCTCCTCCTCCTCCTCCTCCTCCTCCTCTTTTTTCCTCATCCTCCCCCGCCTCCTCTTCTTGCTCCCCCATGCGTTCCCCGAGGTCTTTCCAAACCGACTCGGGAACAACTGGCCCGATAGCTTGGCCAAGCTCTGGCCCAGCTGTCGGCCACAGAGGCGCTTCCGAAGCGGCAGGGGGCGGCGGCGATTCGCCGTAGGCGTCTTCGATAAGTGACCAGCGGCAGCACTCCTTCTCTTCCCCGTCCTTCTCCCCCTCGCTCCTCCTCCTCCTCCTCCGCCTCCTCCTCCTCCTCCTCCCTCCTCCTCTTCCCCGTCCTCTTCCTCATCCCTCCTCCTCCTCCTCCTCCTCCTCCTCCTCCTCCTCCCTCGCTCCTCGCTCCTCCTCCTCCTCCTCCCTCGCTCCCTCGCTCCTACTCTCCCCCTCGCTCCTCCTCCTCCTCCTCCTCCTCCTCCTCCTCCTCCCTCCTCGCTCCTCCTCCTCCTCCTCATCCTCCTCCTCCTCCTCCTCCTCCTCCTGCTCCCGGGGTGCGCCGACCCGGGCCGAGCGGCCGACCCGCTGTCGCCCTTCGTCGGGAAGGCGAGCGCCACCGCCTCGGCAGGCCCGCGCCGCTCCCCGCCGCGGCGCCGCGGAGCCCCCGCCGCCGGTGCGGCAGGGGGCGGGCCGCAGGCCCCCGCCCTGCGAGGCGGGAAGTCATCCAGATCCACCGCCTGGGGACCGACGTCCCGGGAACCGACGTCCCGGTGCCCCTGCGGGCGGCGGATATGGATACGTTGCGGCCCACGGGGGTCCGAACGTGTCCACATCCGCCGCCTGCCGAGGCTTCGAAAACTCACCCTGCAGGCGGTGGTCATGTATCAATTCCCGCCTTGGAGGCAAGGGGCGGGCTGCGGGCCCAGCAGTCACTGCACCGACCTTGCAGAGGTGCTGCAACGGATTTTTGCGTGGATTCTGCCAGTGCACAGTCCCGAAACGGCGAGCGAGAAGCGAAGTGAATTTCGCGCGGGTCTTTTGTTAGTCTGCATTCCTGGCAAAAAAAACGCACGAAATTCACCTTGAAATCCGGAACGAAATTCTCCAGCACGATCTGGGCCCACCCTATCGTTTTCCGGACGAAGTCCGTTATGCGGTGTTGGCCCCATGACAGGTTATGTGGAAAATCCTGGAGGCCTTGAGCGGCAACTTGAGACCCGATTTGCGTCGGATCCATTTCGGATTTACGTCGGTTTCACGTCGGACTTCGTCTGGATTGCGTCGGAGTTGCGTCGGACTGACGCCAGAGCATCGCCGAGCGGGAGTCGACCCATCGCTTACGGAGCCGATGTGTGGAGTAGATAATGCAATTATGCGCCGCGCGAAGCCTCCAGGATTTTCCTCGTAAAGCAGGGGATGGACTGCTGAACAGATTTGCAATCAACTCGCACAGTAAGGATGGGCAACCTTCCCAGACCAGACATGATCGCGCCGTAAAAAATCAGGAAGGGCAATTTTGACCCAATTTCGGCCTCGGGGGGCCCTCACCGGGCCTCGGGACCGTCGAAAAACGACTCAAGATAAAAGCCGGTCCCGTGATAAGGGCCTGGACTTCCCGGGACGCCGTCCTGAAAAAATCAGGACGTCGCATTTCTGGGATGGGCAACCTTCCCAAGGGTACCCTTGCATCCTTGCCTCCTCGGTCCATGCTCTGCCGCTTTCGTTGGCCGCGCCCCGCTCGCAATGTGCCAACATGGCCTTCCCAGGCCATTGCATCATTATCGTGCATCCTTAGAATGCGGGTTGACTGTGCCCCAGCTTGCCTTTGGCAGAATCTACAAGCAAAAGCGTATAATGTGTCGTCGATCAACGGGCACTCAATGTATTTCATACATTCGAAAAGACAAAACAAGTCGATCCCCTACTCGAAGCAGGGAGTGGCCCTGCTCGAGACTGTTTTGTTCTCCTGGGGGGTAACGCGTGTTACGTGGGGGGGAAGGGGGGAGAGGTGACGGCAACGGCGGCCGTAGCGGCGAATTCAAATACCATAGCGAATACGAGTTCTAGCACGAGTAGAACGAGTAGTACGAGAAGTAGTACGAGTAGTAGTAGTAGTAGTCCTAATAGTACTAGTAGTACTAGTAGTGCTAGTGCTACTGGTAATACTCGTAGAGCGAGTCGTACTAGTACTACTAGTGAGATTAATGGGAGTAGCAGCAGTAGTAGTAGTAGTAGTAGTAGTAGTAGTAGTAGTAGTAGTAGTAGTAAAGAGGAAGAGGAATAAGAATAATAAGGAAGTTAAGACTAATAATAATAATAATAATAAGAGTGGTCGCATCAGTCGTAGTAGTAGTCGTAGTAGTAGTAGTAGTAGTAGTAGTAGTAGTAGTAGTAGTAGTAGTAGTAGTAGTAGTAGTAGTAGTAGTAGTAGTAGTAGTAGTAGTAGTAGTAGTAGTAGTAGTAGTAGTAGTAGTAGTAGTAGTAGTAGTAGTAGTAGTAGTAGTAGTAGTAGTAGTAGTAGTAGTAGTAGTAGTAGTAGTAGTAGTAGTAGTAGTAGTAGTAGTAGTAGTAGTAGTAGTACGTAGTAGTAGTAGTAGTAGTAGTAGTAGTAGTAGTAGTAGTAGTAGTAGTAGTAGTAGTAGTAGTAGTAGTACTAGTATGGCAGTGGTAATAGTAATAAAAATCGTCGTCGTAGCAGTGGCAGTAGAGATAGGTAGTAGTAGTAGTAGTAGTAGTAGTAGTAGTAGTAGTAGTAGTAGTAGTACTAGTATGGCAGTGGTAATAGTAATAAAAATCGTCGTCGTAGCAGTGGCAGTAGAGATAGGAATAGTAGTAGTAGTAGTAGTAGTAGTAGTAGTAGTAGTAGTAGTAGTAGTAGTAGTAGTAGTAGTAGTAGTAGTAGTAGTAGTAGTAGTAATCCTGATAGTAGTAGTCGTCGTAGTCGTAGTCGTAGAAGTAAGAGGCACACACATACACACGCACACACACACACACACACACACACGCACACACAGAGACACACACACAGACACACACACACACACCACCACCGCCACCACCACCACCACCGCCATCACACACGTACGCACCTGGCCCACCACCAAACCACCAAGACGCCACACCACCTCACACCACAACACACGCGCACACACGCCCACACACACATACACACCACCGCCACAACAACCACAACCACGCACACACGCACGCACGCACGCGCACCACCACCCACTACGCACACGCGCGCGGAGCCACAGGTCCGCTACGACATGCGTCCGCGGATAGAGAAAATCAGCGCCATGGTAAGGGATGGGAGGGAGGGGTAGGATGTCAGATGTTGACGCGAGCGCACCTAACTTGTCCTCCCCCCCTCCTCCTCCTCCTCCTCCTCCTCCTCCTCCTCCTCCTCATGCTCTCTCCTGTTCGACAGGCCGCCGCCGCAGCGCGCGAAGATCCTAAGGCCGCCGCCCACGCCACGGCGCTCAGCGGCCCTTCGGCTGCATCCTCGTCATCGAGGGTGACCGCGTTCCTGGCCATTGACCCCGCGTTCTCCTGTCCCAGGTGGGGAGGGCGCGCACCTTCTTCTCGCCTCCTCCTCGTCCTCCTCTTCCTCATCTTCCTCCTCTTCCTCCGCTTCCTCCTGTTCCTCCTCGTTCTCTTCCTCGTCCTCGTCCTCGTCCTCGTCCTCCTCCTCCTCCTCGTCCTCCTCCTCCTCCTCCTCCTGCGCCGCGCGCGGGTCTCCCGCGGCCGGAGCGCTGTAGTCGGGAGCCCGCGCAACCCCTCCACCCCAGGTGCGGCCCACCGCTCGGCGGCGAGCCGCCCACGAGAAGGAACGGGTGCGCCGGCCGGGGCCTACGTATAGCTGGTTTACGCCTCCTCCTTCTCCTCCTCCTCCTCCGCCTCCTCCTCCTCCCGCCTCCTCCTCCTCCTCCTCTTCCTCCCGTCCTCCCTTCCTC
>CAUYUJ010010646.1:89984-99984 GCA_963575745.1 Prorocentrum cordatum
GGCCTTCGGTTGGAGCTCCCTAATGGAGCCACGAAACGTGTGAGGGGTGTGCCGAAATGGGTGTGGGGGACGCATGCGGCCGCGGGCACTGGGGCCTTCGGTGGAGCTCCCTATGGAGCCACGAAACGTGTGAGGGGTGTGCCGAAATGGTGTGGGGGACGCATGCGGCCGCGGGCACTGGGGCCTTCGGTGGAGCTCCCTATGGAGCCACGAAACGTGTGAGGGGTGTGCCGGAATGGGTGTGGGGGACGCATGCGGCCGCGGGCACTGGGGCCTTCGGTGGAGCTCCCTATGGAGCCACGAAACGTGTGAGGGGTGTGCCGAAATGGGTGTGGGGGACGCATGCGGCCGCGGGCACTGGGGCCTTCGGTGGAGCTCCCTATGGAGCCACGAAACGTGTGAGGGGGGTGCCGAAAATGGGGGTGGGGGAACGCATGTGCGCGCGGGCAACCTGGGGCCCTTCGTTCTGGTCCCTATGGAGCCAGCGAAGGCGTGTGCGGGGTGTGCCGAAATGGGTGTGGGGGACGCATGCGGCCGCGGGCACTGTGGCCTTCGGTGGAGCTCCCTATGGAGCCACGAAACGTGTGAGGGGTGTGCCGAAATGGGTGTGGGGGACGCATGCGGCCGCGGGCACTGGGGCCTTCGGTGGAGCTCCCTATGGAGCCACGAAACGTGTGAGGGGTGTGCCGAAATGGGTGTGGGGGACGCATGCGGCCGCGGGCACTGGGGCCTTCGGTGGAGCTCCCTATGGAGCCACGAAACGTGTGAGGGGTGTGCCGAAATGGGTGTGGGGGACGCATGCGGCCGCGGGCACTGGGGCCTTCGGTGGAGCTCCCTATGGAGCCACGAAGCGTGTGAGGGGTGTGCCGAAATGGGTGTGGGTGACGCATGCGGGCGCGGGCACTGGGGCCTTCGGTGGAGCTCCCTATGGAGCCACGAAACGTGTGAGGGGTGTGCCGAAATGGGTGTGGGTGACGCATGCGGGCGCGGGCACTGGGGCCTTCGGTGGAGCTCCCTATGGAGCCACGAAACGTGTGAGGGGTGTGCCGAAATGGGTGTGGGTGACGCATGCGGGCGCGGGCACTGGGGCCTTCGGTGGAGCTCCCTATGGAGCCACGAAACGTGTGAGGGGTGTGCCGAAATGGGTGTGGGTGACGCATGCGGCCGCGGGCACTGGGGCCTTCGGTGGAGCTCCCTATGGAGCCACGAAACGTGTGAGGGGTGTGCCGAAATGGGTGTGGGGGACGCATGCGGCCGCGGGCACTGGGGCCTTCGGTGGAGCTCCCTATGGAGCCACGAAGCGTGTGAGGGGTGTGCCGAAATGGGTGTGGGGGACGCATGCGGCCGCGGGCACTGGGGCCTTCGGTGGAGCTCCCTATGGAGCCACGAAACGTGTGAGGGGTGTGCCGAAATGGGTGTTGATGATGATGATGATGGGAGGGGGGAGGAGGCAGCGGGAGGAAGGAAGGAGAACGCGGGGCACCGTCTCTTCAAAACGAGGACCCAACACCACAGGATGGTTGGGAAAAACATGAGGGTCCTGCATTTCCTTTTTGTCAGCGATATGTCTCATCAACTCGGCCACCGTCGTCGCGCGCTGGCTCTCTCTCGGCAGGGCAAGGCGGTATAATCTATATTCTGGAGCTGTTGAGTGCCTCATCCCCTTTCGAAACGCGGAGTGAAAACGAGAGCGACCGGAAAAACGAGAGGGAGAGGGGGGCGGGAGACTTGAGCAATAATATAATGAGATATGCATGTAAAGAGCGGTAGTGCCACACTTCATTGCGATTGTGGCACAAGAATAGAGAAGTCGCTCTCGTTGAGCCCCTCAATCCCGCGCCCGTCTGCAGGCATCCTTCGCACTAACATGAGGGTCCTGCACTTCCTTTTTGTCCGCGATATGTCTCATCAACTTGGCCACCGTCGTCGCGCGCTGGCTCTCTCTCGGCAGGGCAAGGCGGTAGAATCTATATTCTGGAGCTGTTGAGTGCCTCATCCCCCGAATCGTCCCAAATGGATGTGATCTTAGAAGTTGATGGGTAGACAGCGCGGCTGTATACATAACCACTGCAAAGGATTTTGGCCAGGAGGTGGGCGAATTTGGGCGGGTAAACCTGGGCCTTGGAAGTCATTGTCTTTCCTTCGAGTTCGGCGTGGCGTTTCTTGGAGCACTGACATGCACCCCGGCCACCACAAACATACTGATCGCACAAGGAAACGTCGTGAGCGTCACAATTCCCGAACATCAAGCGAGTGCGCTTCGGCCAAGCAGTCCCAAAAGCGCACTGCTCCACAAACTTTACATGCACCCTCGGGTCCTTTTCGAAGTACTTGAGCTCTGGGGTGTGCCACGGGAGACTAGTATTCGGATTCTCGATGGCCCACGGAATTCCCAAGGCATGCACGGTCCGAAGGAGTCTGAGTACACGACGGGCCTGGAGGTTACCAGATTGCAGTGATTCGACATCGTTGTCCGAGAAGGGCTTCACAGGATTGGCAACACCCCAGGGCTCTTGCTGCGACCGAATTACATTGATCCTGTGGCGAGCTATGCCCCAAGACCGACACTCTATAGCGATCATGGCAGCTAGTATCTGTCCTGCCTTAGCCTCAGAGCGCAGCAAGTCGATATTCTTCAGATCAGTGAGATCCAATGACTTCGAAACGGGCGCATCCCACAACCTGGCTCTAATACCGCATCTGCCAGCAGCTCGCCCAACCCCACCTGTGCCTCTAAAAAGGTCGGCTAGGTACGGCGTCGCTTCTTTGGGGCTGAGCTCGGGATGGCGGGCAGCACGATGGCCGAGGGGTCGATCTGGCCGCACAAGAGGTCCCCGAGACGGAGCTCGCACGCCCTGACGTGAGACCGCAACGAGTCTGGCAGCTTGTCGACGCTCCCTACTATCTTGGCCTTGCTGTCGTACCTGAGAACTGACGTGTCCGCCTTCCACCGCCTCGGGCTTTTATCTCGGCCCGTGTTCTGTGCTTCATGGCGGCGTCGATGGAGGCGCCTGAGTGCCTTGCCTGATATGGCACTGCGGTCAGACCGAGTTGTTTGCATATGTGCCTGAACTGGCGCGTGTAGGATCTGTAGAGGAAACTGAACACCTTCTCCTTCGGATGGCCCTGCTTGAGGGCCACCACCACAGTCGTGAGATACGGCACCCACTGGCAACTGAGCTCGATGCTCTCGTCCGTGGCGTACGTCTTCGACGACTGGCCCCTCTCCTGGCGAAAAGCGAAGCAGATCCACGAGGCAGAGAGGCCGTGGGCGGGAGCCAGCATGTCCTCCTTTAACAGTTTGAGCGGCTCCGAGGGCCGCATGTACGTCACCAGCATGAACAGAGTGTAGATCGCCATGTTCCAGCAGTTGTCCCTGCAGAACTCCCAGATAATCGCTGCCCAGAGGCAGAAGGCCAGGGGACGGCGCGATCGGGGCGGGCAGCGGCGCCGCCAGCCTCGGAGGGCGCGGCAGCTCCGGGAGAGGTGCAGCCCGCCGCGCCTGCCGAACTCCGGCAAGAAGTGCTCCAGGCCCGCCACGAGCTTCTCCCCCTTGCTGACGTTCTCGCCCTGGTCGAAGAAGTCTTGCAGCTGCCGCGCCACCGACGCGTCCACCTCGGCAGCCTCGCCTAGCGGCTCGCCGAGGTCGCGGGCGTTGGATCTCCAGAGGTTCACCAAGTCGTGGTACTGAATCTCCGTGGAGGCCTTCACCGCGCTGGACTCCAGCGGCTGCAGTCCGAGCCCCTGAACTCGCGATGGCCCGAGCGGAGCACGGGGGCGCTCCACCCGAGGCAACTCCAAGTTGCGAGTGCGGCGCCGGGGCCTGACTACGATCCGCTCGGTGTCTGAGGTCCTGTCGCTGCTCTTGTCTATCACTGTCGCTTCTGTATCTGAACTGTTGCCGAGAGGCTTGTCCGTCGGCGGGGGCGGCCCCTTCGTCTGGAGTCGCGAAACCAGCTCGCCTCCTGGCACCAGCTGCCGGGGCTGCCGGGTGCTGCCCACTGCTGGCGGGGTTGCCGTCGGAACCAGCGCTCTCGAAGAAGTCGGACGGGCTGGGGCCGAGGCCGACCCCGATGGCTGGCTGGCCAGCTCGCCTCTCGGGCGGAGCTTGGCCTTGGGGGCCGCCCCCCGAAGCATCAGTCGCGCTGCATTTGTCTGGCTCTGGATCGATGGGAACACGATAACCAACACCAGGAGAGTCAGAAGAGCCACAATGTTCTACTGAGAATGCTCGTGACGGCTTGTCTGCCGAATTCCACTCGGAGGGTATCCAACGGAAATGCACCCGAAGGCCCAGACTAAGACACCAAGCCACCGTCCTCCTCACACACATAAGAGAACGGAAATCTGCGGTGCGACCTCGAGCGAAAGACAGACAAACCCCCATATTGTCGGCCAAGAATAGTAGCCTTGCTCCTCGAACGTGATGGGTGCTCACCACCGCCTGGAAACCCAACGAGAAGCGCGCGACTCGAGGGTATAGATGCCCTCATCCAAGTACTTCCAAGGACCTGCAAGGAGAGTGATCCAGTTGGCCTCAGAGAGCTCCTTGTGGGGAACCTCGGGGAAGCTGGAGTCAATCGCGTAGGGCTGGTTCTCATCGCGCTCCTCCCCCTCCGACCCAAGATCCCCCATGCTTCCAACAAATCTGTCGCGAGCCGACGTCCCAGGAAGTCGTTTGAAGCGTCCCCTCTCCATGATCCTTCCCACCTGCGCCACCTTGTCAGGGGCTCAATAGGAAACGGTTGCCCCAAACCCCTCCTCCGACGCATCGGTCGCAACCGCACTGGAGGCCCAGGGAAGGGCCCAGGAGGCATCCATCACGAACAGCAGGGACGCAGCGGCGGTCATCTCCTGTCGGGCGGTGCCCCACAAAGGCGCAGGTACAGAATAATGTTTGTGAATGAACGCGTAGATGCTCCACGCTCACCATGCCCCTGCTGATCAAAGCGCAGAACGTGAGGTGACCAAGCAGCACCTCCCATGCTCGACCTGGGAGCTTCCGACACCTTAAGGCGCACAGCACTCCCTGTCGGACCTTCCAGAGACGGGCAGGCGAGAGGGACGCGCTGAGCCACTCGAGGTCCAAGCGGGTCCCCAGAGCCTTCGACTGGTCCGAGCTCACCTCGTGCTCGTGGGTCGCCAGCCCCACCTTCTCGAACCGATCCGAGGCGTCCGACAACGTCGACGACGTACTGACTGGATCACAACTGATCACCCCCAAGTTGTCCACGTAGATGTAATGAGAAATCCCAGAACCCTCCAAGACCGAGATCCCCGAAGATGGGTCAAGGCGCTCCGAGGACCGGAAGATCCCTGGCGCCCCCCGGTCCTGAAGGAGGGTCGAGGGTGCGAGACCCGGGACGTCCTTCATGCGTTGCCCCCCCGCCTGCTGGCAGAAATACAGAGACCAAGAGAAGCCCATTGGCAAAGAGGCCCAGCAAATATCGACCTGGTCATCTATGCCCAAGAGGCCCCACCAAGATCCTGTCCGACGACGCTCAGCTCCCCCGCTGTGGCTGACCCCAATCCAAAATAACTGGCGAGACCACTGGGAATACGAAATCGATGGAACGCGTCTTTAACATCCGCCAGCCCCAGAGACATCTGGGCGCCATTGAGCTAGCTGATCGGGAGAGAGACTGGGACAACCTGGCGGCAAGCTGACCTCAATCCTCGCGAGGCTCTCACTAGAACAAAGGTGAACTCCAGGGGGCTCGGCAAAACGGCGAGTCGCACGGCGTGCATCTATTATCAAACGACTTTTGCTTTTTTCCTGCCTTCTTTACAACAAACATGCCTACGTGCTCCTGGGCTGATCCAGCAGGCAGCAGCATCGCCAGACCAACCCTGAGGAGGGCTCGCGTGAGCCGCAGAAGCGTGCGACGACTACGAGCCAGCACTGGGTCCCAGTAGGGCCGCATGGGGGGCAGCGACTCCTGTCGCTCCAAAAAATCCGAGAGAGGGCGCAGCATGCGCTCGTAGTTCTGCTCCAAAAACTGGCTCGCCACTGGGCCAACAACATCTTGCACCATCGGGGCGCCCTCGAGGTTGTCAGCAAGGCTCACAGAGGCTACATTGGAGAAGCTGGCAAGGTTGTGTCCACCGGGCTCTGTCTCGCACACAGCCCGGCCGTGCAGCAGCTCGAGAAAAGCCGCTCGCTGGCCAGGGATCGCGACGTTGGAATCCAAAAGGGATGAAATCCTATCCCGAACGCGCGCATGCACACTGGCCTGGTCGGGGGTGAATGGGGGCCCATAGAAAGCCTTATGTCGGTCACCCGCCATCCAATTCAAAGCCTTCAAAGATGCATTGACGTCCGCATTTAGACGCCGCAAATGGCCCCGCAAGCCAGATGCTTGCCGGCCACGTCCACTCGGCATGGGAGGCAAAGGAGAAAGGGGAATCGGAAAAAGAGACAGCATGCTAACGCGCTTCACTCGCTCGTCCGATGCCGCCTGGTCCAGGCCTCCAGCGTCGAGTCGACCAGCCTCGCCGCCGGCCGGGCGCATCACCCCTGCGGCGCCAGGGGTACCTTCCCGCCGCCCTCCTGGCCAGCTCCCTGAGAAGGCTGACCACGGCCTCCTGTCTTGCCACCCTTTGGCGTACCCTTCGGGTTCACGGGCCCACCAGGCGGCGGCGCCTCAGGTCCTCCAGGCGGCTGCAACCCTCGCGTGCGCACACGCATGCTCTCGATCTCCATCTCCTCCTTTGCGCGGCGGTGCGCGCGGGGGCGTAGCTCGGCAGGGGCCACAGACGATGCCGAAGCCACGGGAGTGAAGTGCTTCACGCCCTCACAGTTCGCGCGGCCAGGCACGCCCGTCGAGCAGGCCTCGATGATCTGGCACACGCGCCGCGACACCGACTCGATGCATGCAAGAGATGGGCCATTCAACTGGTCGTAGCAGCCACTGAGGTACAGGATGTCTGGCAGAAGCTTCATCTCAATCCATGTCCTCTCCTGCGGGCTGACTCCCGCCTCGCGGCGCCAGTTCGCGTGCCACAATCTCGGGTCACCGCCCCGCCTCTGGATGTTCTTGAACAAGGAGAGCGCGGTGGCAGGTCCTTCGTGATGCTTGTCCCAATCGCCAAAATGGCTGCAGGAGATCTCTGCGCATACGGACCTCCACTCCTTGTATCGCTCTCCGTGCTCGTCGTGAACGACCGTCAGCGTCCTCGCGTCCTCCACCGCGGGAGGGGCCTTGGCGCCGCCGTCCAGCGCCTCGCGAAGCCGATCCTCCAGACGCCCTGCGGCAGGAGGGGCATCCTCCTCGGGGATCTTTGCGACCCCCGTCCGAGCTGAAGCCAGGAACGCGTCGACGTCCACCAGCGCCACCTGCCTCACAGGCACGGGCTTCTTACGTGTGTCCAGAGCCATCGCATGCTCTCCCGCTCGGGGCGCATCCGGGCCAGGATGCCGCTCCCTGCCGAAGTCGGGGTAATGCGGATCCACAATCAGCCATGTCGTATCCGGCGGCAGCTCGGGCGGGGGCAGCGCGGCAGGTGCGGCTCCGTCACCATGTGCAGGCCGATCGGCGTCCGCCAGTGGGACCAAATCGGAGCCCTCCGAGCCCATCAACGGCTCATACTTCACGTCCGTGCCGTCCCACAGCATGATGGAGGCGGGGGCCTCCGGGGCCCTGCGGGTGATGGCGTAGCTCTCCGCCTCAGCCATCTTGACCTGCTCCACCAGCTCCGAGGGCTCCAGCGGCTCCCTGAAGCGGTAGAAGCGCCCTCGCATGCGGTCGAGGGTGGGCTTCCCGGGGTCCACCAACACCGCCTGAACCGCTCCGCTGGTACCCCGACGGCACCTCAGGTTCTCGGGGTACCTGTCGCCATCAGGGATCACGATGATCCATACCCCTGGTCGTACATACGCCAGGGCCAACCGTTCGTGCCAGTACGTGTCGCCCGAGTACCACAAAGCCAAGCGGCGGCCCGGCCGCACCTCACTCATAAAGGCCGGCTCCGCCACGACGCTCCCGTCCGAGGCGAAGAGCTGGTACCTCCTCGCGGACAGCATCTCGGCGATGGGCGAGAATGGCCCTGACCCGCTCGAAGCTGTCCCTCAGCAGCCCGCCGACCAGCACCCAGATCAACGGCCAGAAGCTGATCACCGCGTCAGCCGTCGCCTGCAGCAAGGCGACGCGCTCGTCCAGCCGCGCCGCCGCGGCGCGAACCTCCGCCAACTCCTCCGGCAACTCGGAGAAGAGAGCCGCAGGCCCCGCGGGCGGATCCCCGCCTGGCGGCCCCGCGCCCGAAGCAGGAGGGCAGTGGGCCGCCGGGCACACCGGCCGCGGGCAGACCCGCGGGGGCGCAGCCCGCCAGGCACCGAGCGCCACCAGCCCGTGGATGGCCGCTGCCGCGAGTGTCGAAAGGGGGCCTCGCGCGAGGCCCATGCGAGCGAACTTTTCAAGACTTGAGCAATAATATAATGAGATATGCACGTAAAGAGCGGTAGTGCCACACTTCGTTGCGATTGTGGCACAAGAATAGAGAAGTCGCTCTCGTTGGGCCTCTCAATCCCGTGCCCGTCTGCAGGCATCCTTCGCACTAACAGTATGCACCGGTGGGGGGGATCAGCGATAATCATCCTTCAGGAATGAGAGTTCAACAACAACAACAACAACAACAACAACAACAACAACAGCAGCAGCAGCAGCAGCATCAACAACAGCAGCAACAATAACAACAGTAACAACAGTAACCACAGTCACAACAATAACAACACCAATGGTAACAACAACATCAACAATAACAACAACAATAACAGCAACAACAACAACAGCAACAACAACAACCACAACAACACCAGCAACAACAACAGCAACAACAACAACAACAACAACAGCAGCAACGACAACAACAGCAACAACAAAAACAAAAACACTAGCACGTTGGATCCGCGCCCCCGAGGCCACGAACCGAACACACATAGGATCCGCGCTCCTGGGGCCACGACCCTTTTGAAACAACTGGGGATCCGCGCTCTCGAGGCCGCGATCCTTCGTGCAAAACGCGAGATGGATGTTCCCGAAGCTTCGAAAACAAACAAAAAACTAAAAACGTAGGAGCCGCGCTCTCCAGGCCGCAATCCCTCGCACAACAACCAAAAAAAGGCAGACCAAACGTAGGATCCGCGCTCCCAGGGCCACGATCCTGGAGCATCAGCCTCCCCGGGAATTCCGAAGGGAGCCCCAAGCGGGCCTCAGGGAGCTCCACGAAGTCCCAGGAACTCCCAAAGAGCCCTAGGGCCCTCGGGAGCTCTGGGCTTCCAGAGCTTTAGGAAGCACCAAGGAACCCCATGAAACGCCAGAAAATCACAGGAAGCGCCGCCCTGGGAAACCTCAGGACGTGTCGGGCGGCCGCAGGACTCGCCCGGGACTCAGAACAACCACAAGGTACCATGGAGGAACCTGACAGTTTTTCGGCACCCGACGAACACTGACGCGGCCTGAGGGTCCCAGAAGCTGTCGCGTTCACGATTTCCATGCAGTCCCCCCACCCTTCCGCGCGGCGGTCGCGCAACGACGCGCCCGCGCACGCGCAGAGACATCCGCCCGCGCTCCGTCGCGCAGCCGGGCGCCCTCCCGCTCGCGAACCGAAGACTCTGCGCCCAACTCTCGTTCCGCAGCCGCCGCCGAGGCGACGTGCGAGTGCCCCCTCCCCCCCCGCACGCTCGAGCGGCCCAAAAACCATGCAAGGATGCCGCCTGGCGCCGCGCGCGGACCCGAGCGCAAACACCGCGCTGCGAGACCGCCGCCGGCGCGACGCGGAGGTCCCCCCCCGCGCCCGCGAGCGCTGCCCCGTCGCGCGAAGGGTCTGCCCGGCGCTGCGCGCCGACCCCCCGGAGCGAGAACTTGCGCTCCGAGCCTGCCGCCGGTGCGACGCGCAGTGCCCCCCCCGGGCGCGCGCGAGCGCTGCCCGCGCTCGCCACGGGAGGAGCGGAACACAAACACGACCGGCGTCCACCGACACGAAGCGCCAGAATCATCCCCCG
>CAUYUJ010010646.1:104984-122484 GCA_963575745.1 Prorocentrum cordatum
AGAGGACGCGCGATAAGGATGCAGGGGCCTTGGACGCCCATTTCGAGCGGGGCGCGGCCAGCGTAAGCGGCCAAGGATGGACCGAGGAGGCAAAGGCGCAAGGGTACCCTTGGCAAGGCTGCACATCCTTGCCATGCGGGTTGACTGTAGGTCACCTAACTTCGCGCATCGCGCCCCGCGCTGCGCGGTTATCTTTGGGTCGTGCATGTCCCCCTACAGGCGGAGCTTGGATGAAAAATAACAAATAATCCAAACATGCCCAAACATTGCCAGAAATAATAAGAAAAACTCGCCCCTGATTATTTCTTTGACTGTTCTTGAATATTCCTCCGGTAGAGGGACACGCCCGACTTCACTACACGTCGCCCGACCTCGCGCCTCGCGCCCCACGTTGCGCGGCTCTCTTCCCGCGCCCCCTCGCGGCCATCCCCGGGAGAAGGAGCCCAGCGGCCCGGGCCGCGGAGCACACGACGAGCGGTCATGACCTTCGCGCCCTCCCTGGGGGGGGAGCGGCTCAGGTTTATGTGCGCACCTCTCTCTGGGGGAGTGGCGCGCAAAGGCGATCGCTGCGCCGTCCCGTTCAGGTGTTCTCTGGTAAGGAGAAAACGGCATCAACATAAACTTTTGGCGCTTCGCGCGGATCTCTTGGGTCCGCTCTGGGCCCCCCTCCCTGGCGCGCGGAGCACGCCAGGGGCGGCGCCGGAAGCGCCGCCGGGAGGGCCCAGCGCGGATCCAAGAAATCCGCGCGGAGCGCTAAAAGTTTATGCGTATGCCGTCGTCTCGATGGGAAAATCATCAACTTTCTGACAATGGGTGGCACCCCTCACGCAGATCGTGATGTCAGAGTTCAGAAACACATGCTTTCAAACATATTAACATTAAGTATTAAGCACATGGAAGAACTCAATGAGTTCGAGCACGTTTCTTAGAACATTGCCGTTTCGCCGGAGACATCCTCCAAACATCGAGCCCCTTCTGAATATGGTTCTTTCAGAAAGGCCGTTTCGCCTGAGACATCCTCCCCAAATCGAGCACCCTGGAACAACACACAGACACACAGAGAACACACACAGAGAACACACACAGACACACACACATACACACACGTACACGCGTACACACGTACATACATAGACACATGCACACACATAACACAACAACAACAACACCAACAACAACAACAATCATTTAAGACTGGGGACACTCCGTTCTCACCAGTGCCAGGGTTTTCATAGGAGGCGGGCATACCCCCACTTTGTGGGGGGGCCGGTTCAAGCTCTACCAAATTTCCAAACGACTCTTCGCCACCACCCACACCCAGCTTCCCGCCCTATGACGTTCGGACACTTCACTTCGTGGCATGCGGACGACCGTGGCTACTATTCAGGGCCCCGCGGCCGACGACGACGGCGTGCGCGCGCGAAGAAAAAACGAATGTGCCCAATATGATATTATTTGACAGGGGTGATGGCCCTGCCATGCGCGCGACCGTTGTTGCAGAAGTTCGAAACACGTGAAAAAGTTGCTCGCAAGAGCCCGTTTGACAGAAATGTTGAAAAAATATTGGGTTTCCTCAGAAATCCGCAAGAGCGCGCCAGATGAATTTTTGAAACTTTTTTTTTGAAAAACCATTGGGTTTTTCATGTTTTTATGTTAAAATCGCTACGAAAACTAAGGTTCTGGAAGGATTTCATATTGCGCGCGCGAGTGTGCACTTCGTGTCATTTGTTGTAAAGGATTCTTGAAGTTTGGTTATGTTAGAACAAGAGATTTCATTTTATATTGTTTTTTGCAAGGGAAAACGGGGGACAACAAAACAACCGGATCTGGTATACCCCGTTTTGCCTGAGACTTCCTCACGAAAATGATGAAAATGAGGCTGCGGCCTAGGCGCGGCGGGGGGGTCGTGCACCAGGGGCCCCAACAATAATTATTCTTTAGAAGTAATAATGTTCAACAACAACAACAACAACAACAACAATTACTAGCACGTGGGGACACTCCGTTCTCACCAGTGCCAAGGTTTTCATAGGAGGCGGGCAATACCCCCACTTTGTGGGGGGGCCGGTTCAATCTCTACCAAATTTCCAAACGACTCTTCGCCACCACCCACACCCAGCTTCCCGCCCTATGACGTTCGGACACTTCACTTCGTGGCATGCGGACGACCGTGGCTACTATTCAGGGCCCCGCGGCCGACGACGACGGCGTGCGCGCGCGAAGAAAAAACGAATGTTCCCGCTGGTAATTGTTTGACAGGGTTGATGCTCTGCAAAGTTTGCGCGAAAACAGTGACGGATAGGGGGGGGAAAGTTGCTCGCAAAAGCCCCGTTTGACAAAATGTTTAAAAAGTGGTTGGGTTTTCCTACGGAATCCGCAGAGCGCGCGGGATGAATTTTGCAAGTTTTTTTTTTTACCATTGGTTGTTTTATATGTTTTTATGTTACAAATCGTTTACGAAAACTAAGGTTTTTTGGAAGGATTTCGTCTTGCGCGCCGCGAATGTCCACTTTTACCCTAATTTTTTTGCAAGGGATTTCTTGAAATTTGGGTTCTGTTTAGAAACAAGAAATGTCCCCCTTTAGCTTATTTTTTGCAAGGGAAAAACCGTCGTAACAACACACCGATCCGGACTTCCCCCGTTTTGTGCCTAGAACTTCCTCACGAAAAAATGATGAAAATGAGCTGCGGCCTAGGCGCGGCGGGGGGTCCGTGCCCAGGGGTCCCCAACAATAATTATTCTTTAGAAGTAATAATGTTCAACAACAACAACAACAACAACAACAACAACAACAACAACAACAACAACAACAACAACAACAATAAGAACAACAACGCACACACACATAAACTACACGCATTTCACACATGACACACAAAACACATAATCCACACACAACCCGCACATAGCACACGCGCAACATACACACACACAACACACACACACGCACTAAACACACAACACACAAACAACACTGCACACACGCACACACACACATCCTGCATATCTGCCTGCATGGGCCTGGGCACACACATGCCACTACATGCTTCCAACATTGGTCTTACGTTTCCAACACAGGATCCGGCTTGAATAAGGAACACTTACTTTTCAAAAAGGGCTCGGCCGTTCCTTTGATTTTCATGCGTTCCGCTGCCTTTTTAGCGGCAAGCCCCCCTGATGTTCCTTCAGACTTTGGACGTGCGGGTTCGTTTTGTCGATGAAGGCGGCTGGTCTACGGCACGGGGCTCCGAGAGGGGCTCGGTTCCTTGCGCTTGCTCGACGCAGTGCCACGGCGGTCGCGCACAAGCCCGGCGCATCTCTTGGGCCCTCCCGTTCCTTGCGGGATCCTGTATCTGGCCATCGCTCGGACGTCCATTCCCTGTGCTTTTTTTGGTTTCGTGCGTGGTTTTTCGCAAGATGATCAAGGATGCTCCTCGATGGTCCCCGCCGAAGGAATCAACCACACGTCCGAGCGATGCCAAGGTATTGGTCGCCAGGGGGAGCCCGCGCATCGGCACGGCTCGACGCGACCTGGGCCGCCTGATCTGGACGGAGCGCTGGGAGGAGGCCGCAAGACAGATCCTGAGCGAGCTCCAGAGGCGGCCCTGGCAGGAGGGGGAACAGGTGCACTGTCCACAGTAAAGGGGCCCAAGGACACACACACACACACACACACACACATTAAAAAAAACATGCAAATCCCAGGCATCCCCATACGTTTCCATAGTTTCTGGGTTTTCGTCTTCCCCCCACTGCCAACATTTTCCCATACTTTCCTGGGAATCGACGATGAATTGTGCCTGTGTTTTTCCCCTCCTGACACAAAGGGGCGGAGGTAGGGGGAGGGGGTGGCAAGCTAGGTGCGCTCGCGTCATATCTGATGTCGCAATATGGCACGTATCGGATGTCGCACATGGCATAGCATGGTGTTGAAGATCAACGCGTAGCATGACATAGCTTGATGTGGCGACGCCCCAAAGTGGGGGGGGGGCTTCTGCGGCACAACAAATCAACGAATCGGCACCGAATGCGTAATCACTTCCGATGGTTTTTTCGGGAGGCCATTTTTCCCTACCTAGGCTCTGCCTAGAAGGGTTCTTACTCTGTAGCTTGAAGGGGCCGGGCAGTGCAACCCGCCCCGGGCGGTTCCCGCAGTCCCCTGGGTGCGGTTCCCCCAGTCCCCTGGGAGCTTTAGCTTTAGCTTTAGCTTAGCTTTAGCTTAGCTTCAGCTTAGCTTCAGCTTAGCTTTAGCTTTAGCTTAGCTTTAGCTTATCTTTAGCTTAGCTTTAGCTTCGTTGTAGCTTAGCTTTACTGTTACAACTAATGCTGCTTTCCTAGGGGCTCCAACTCCTAGGTAGGGACGCACTGGGAAAATCTAGATTTGGGGCCTATTTGGAATGACCGAAAACCATGCCGTGGCATGTCGCTGGAAATAATGACGCCAGCGCTGCAGTGGGAGCACGATTCGGGACGAGCGGAAGCGCGAAAATGAGGCCAGCGCTGCAGCGGGAGCACGATTCGGAACTAGCGGTAGCCGGAAAATAAGGCCAGCGCTTCAGCGAGAGCAGCATTTTTAGAGAAAAACAAAAAAAAAAAACGCGGAAACGCGGAAATGAGGACGCGTAGCCTGACATAGTATGGCGTGGCGACGCCCCAAAGTGGTGGGTGGGGGGCTTTTGCGGCCAACAAAAAACAACGAATCGACACCAAATGTGTCATCAGTTCCGATGGTTTTTTCGGGAGGCCATTTTCTAGTTTTGGGGCCTATTTGGAATGACCGAAAACCATGCCGTGGCATTGCGCTGGAAATAATGACGCCAGCGCTGCAGCGGCACCACGATTCGGAACGAGCGGAAGCACGGAAATGAGGCCAGCGCTGCAGCGGGAGCACGATTCGGAATGAGCGGTAACCCAAAAATAAGGCCAGCGCTTCAGCGAGAGCAACATTTTGAACAACAAACCAAGCGAAAACCCAACTCCCGGGAACCCTGTGCAAAAAAAAAAATGCGCGGTGGGGGCCGAATGTTTCCCGGACGCCACCAGGAAAGACAGGAGAGAAATATTCACATTATGTACTTGTGAAGGGACGTCCGGGAAGGGAACGGGGCGCGAGAGGGAAAAACCAAGGGGGGCGAGAGGGGCAGTCGAAGGAGAGGCGGGGGTACCTGTTGCGCATGCCAGACTTGCCAGGACTTCTGGAACGCGCCGGGTCAGTACGGGAGGCACTTGAGTACACTTTGGCGGCGTCCATTTTCCCCCTATGCTTCCTGCTTGCCCACCCTCGTCTTGACGTCCTTCCTCCTCCTCCTCTTTTCCCTCCCTCCCTCCCTCCCTCCCTCCCATCCATCCCTCCATCTCCCAAACTTATTCTTTCGCTTTATCCAAGTACCCCCCTCTTCGTCGTCGTCGTCGTCGTCCTCCTCCTCCTCCTCCTCGTCCTCGTCTTCCTCCTCCTCATCCTCCTCCTCCTCGTCATCATCATCCTCCTCATCGCCATCTCCCACCACCACCTCCATCTCCTCCTTCTCCTCGTCCTCCTCCTCCTCCTCAATTCCTCTTCCTTGTAAATAACTCCTGCCTGTCGCACCCCGAGGCTGGTCGAAAGGACGGGCGGAAGGTTTCGCATGAGCCTTCCTCACCATTGGTGATCCTGAAGCTCAAATTTGCAACTGCCTCACCGGTGGAGGGCGCATCGTTTTCAAAATGTGGCTCTCGTCTCAGCACCGCGCACATCCGTCTTAAAGCATTCCAGCAGCTTCAGGGATGGAGGGCAGGTCGTTGTCAAGATGTTGCTCGCGCCATGGCACCGCGTACACTCGTTGTCAAAAATGCAAGAATATTGCGGATGAGGGCGGGTTGCTTTCAAGATGTGGCTCTCGCCTTGGCACCGCGTACATTCGTCGTCAAAAACTACAAGAGTCTGGTGGATAAGGGCAGGTTGTTTTCAAGATGTGGCTCTCGCCTTAGCACGGCGCACATTCGTCGTCAAAACTTGCAAGAGTTTCACGGATAAAGGGCGGCCAATTTTCCAAGTGTGGCTCTCGCCTTCGCACCGCGCACAGTCGCCTCAAAACAATTATCCCAGTGCGACCCTACCTAGGAGTTGGAGCCCCTAGGACAGCAGCATTAGTAGTAACAGTAAACCTAAGCTGAAGCTAAGCTAAAGCTAAGCTAAAGCTAAGTTAAAGCTAAACTGAAGCTAAGCTCAAGCTAAGCTCAAGCTAAGCTAAACCTAGGCTAAAGCTAAGCTAAAGCTAAGGTAAAGCTAAGCTAAAGCTAAGCTAAAGCTAAGCTAACGCTAAGCTAACGCTAAGCTAACGCTAAGCTAACGCTAAGCTAACGCTAAGCTAACGCTAAGCTAAAGCTAAGCTAAAGCTAAGCTAAAGCTAAACTAAAGCTGAAGCTAAAGCTGAAGCTCCCAGGGGACTGGAAGAACCGCTTCCAGGGGACTGGGGGAACCGCCCGGGGCGGGTTGCACTGCCCGGCCCCTTCAAGCTACAGAGTAAGAACCCTTCTAGGCAGAGCCTATGTAGGGAACAAGAGCTTCACGGATGGAGAGCCGTTCCTTTCTGAAATTGTTCTCGCCCTAGCACCGCGCACATTCGTTTACGTTTACAAGAATGTCAAATATTCTCATGGTTAGCGTCCCAGAAATGGTGTCTTGTCACGATGTGGGACTGCCGGGGCGTAACATGTGTGTGTGTGTGTGTGTTGATTCGAGGCGTCGACGTCCAAGGAATGGTGTTCTGGCGCAGGTCAAGATTGTCAGACGATTATTTTCCAACGGGCCACTGCAATCATTGGACATGAATCCTTGCAGGGGCCTGTGAACAGGAAACTTGGAGGGATGGTTCATTGCAACATCGTTCATGAGTCTTGATTTACAATAGTCCTCCTCCCCCTTCATCATCTCCTCCTCCTCCTCCTCCTCCTGTTCCTCCTGTTCCTCCTCCTCCTCCTCACCCCTCTACGCTCAGCCCCGGCCTTCCCCCTTCTCCCGCCTCCTCTCCTTCCCCCTCCTCCTTCCTGCTCGCCCCCACTAAAACCTCCCTCCTCCTCCTCCTCCTCTCCTCCTCGCCTTCCTCCTCCTCCTCCTCCTCCTCCTCCTCCTCCTCCTCCTCCTCCTCCTCCTCCTCCTCCCCCTCACCCCTCCTCCTCCTCCTCCTCCTCCTCCTCCTCCTCTCATCATCATCAGCATCATCATCTCATCATCATCATCATAGTCCTCCTCCTCATCCCTCCTCCTCCTCCTCCTCCTCCTCCCCCTCCTCCTCCTCCTCCTCCTCCGACGGGATCCAACGGCGGCCAGGAAGCCGCTCCCAAGAAGGGGACTCTTACCCTCGCTCCAAGGGATCGCCACTGGCAGCCCGTGCCAAGCCCGCCGCCGGGCGGGAGAGCACAGGCGACACCGGGCGCCTGGCGTGCTTCGGCATGGCCTGGCAGCGCGGGCGCGGGCCGACGCCGCCCGAGGCTGCGCACATCTCCGCCCTCCGCGCCGCGCGAGGCGCGCGTAGCCGCCTCCGCGCCCCGGCGAAGCCCCCCCCCGGGGAGAGGGCGGCTCTCCAGCACCGCGCGGGTGTGGCACGTTTGCGCTGCCCCGCGCCTCGGCGCCGCTCCCCGGGGAAGGCCAGCGCCCTATTTTGGAGTCCCGAAGCGGGGCGGTGACGGACCGCGTGGTGGCCTCGAGATCCCCCGAGATCTCACCGCGCGGTCCGTCACCGCACGGTCTTGGGCCCTCGGAGGCCCCAGCCGCCTGAGACGTCCTCGGAGAACGACCCGAGCCCCAAGACCGTGCGGTGACCCCGAATCCCCACCGACTCACCGCACGGTGTGGTCACCACCCCGTGTGGGGGCCTAGCACCGCGAGGCTCTGGACGCCCGGGCTGGGGAATGGGATGAGGGGGGCACGATGCCCAGCAGCAAGCGCTGCCCGAGGTCGCCAGCGGCCGCTGCCGGCCAGGCGACGCCTCGTCTCAACTCGAAGGAAGACCCTCTGCGGCGAGACCGACAGCAGTCCCTGTCCAGATTGGGCCTGCACTGCTGTCAAATCTTCGTCACCGCTCTCTCCGCACCCCTGCCGATCCTGCCGAGAGGCGCGGCTACCTCAGCGCCCCTGCGAGCGACCCAGCCCGGCATGCAAGACTTCCCTCCCGCTCCCTGGCCTCCTCCGCCCAGGGCTCGCCTGGATGCCGTGCTCCCGCGCCAGGGCCAAGATCGCCACGTCGCCGACCTGCTGCTCTCCTGGGCTGTAGACGCTGAACTTGTTCTGCAAGTACACCGGCTTCACCTGGGCGGTTCCTCACGCTCTCCGAGCCCTACGAAAGTCGGCGACGCTTCTGCCGGCGAAATCCACCATGAATTCTAAATTCTCCGATTGGCAGCCATGCCAAACACCACGTGCATGTCTTCGGGCGTACAAGCGCGAGCCCGCACCCTTTGCGGACTACGCGATAGCTGGAGGTCGATCAACAAAACCCACCCAGTCTTTCGACCTTAGGAGAGGAGGGCCTGACGGTTCCGAACATCGACGTGTTCCTCTCACTCTCCGCCTCCTCTCCTGCTCCCGCGCGCCTGCTGCTTGTGCGCTTGCGCCCGTGCCGGCTGTTGTTGCTGCTGCTGTGGCTGCTGCTGCTGTGCTGCTGCTGCTGCTGCTGTGGCTGCTGCTGCTCCTCCTCCTCTGAAGCGAGCGGTGGGGGGGGAGATGGGGGGAGAGAGGGGGGGGAGGAGGAGATGGAGAACAGGACAAGACAGGACATCCGCATGCCATTCCTGGGATAAGATCAACACTGAAAAGGAAATCTCACGCGAAACGCCGGGACCGCCCTTCCGACTGGCCCCAAGGTGCGACAAGGAGATGTTATCTATAAATAAACGGGTGGAGGACGAGGAGGAGGAGGAGGAAGAGGACGAGGAGGAGGCGAAGGAGGAGGAGAAGGAGGAAGACGAGGAAGAGGAGGAGGAGGAGGAGGAGGTGGAGGAAAAGGAGGAGGAGGATAAGGACGAGGACGAGAACGAGGCGGAGGAGGAGGTGGAGGAGGAAGGGGAGGGGGGGAGGAGGAATGGAGGATGGCAAGGAATAAGAAAGGGACGAGGACGAGGAGAGGAGGAGGAGAAGGAGGAGGAGAAGGAAGAGGGCGAGGAGGAGGACGAGGAGGAGAACTAGGAGGAGGGGGAGGAGGAGAAGGAAGAATCAGCCTGGCGGAAGGTCCAACCATGTGCAGTTGTGGGCACCGTCGTTGTATGCACCACATTCGGTGGAGCTCCCCATGGGGCCACGAAACGTGTGGGTTGTGTGTCAAACTGGGTGCGGTGGGCGCATGCGAGCGCTGGCATTTTGGCCTTCGGTAGAACTCCCTATGGGACCACGAAGCGTGTGATGGGTGTGCCGACATGGGTGCGGTGGCGCATTAAAGCGCTGGCATGTAGGCCTTCGGTGGAGTTTTCTATGGGGCCACAAAGCGTGTGAGAGGTGTGCCAAAATGGGTGCGGTGGACGCATGCGAGCGCTGGCAGTTGGGCCTTCGGTGGAGCTCCCTATGGGGCCACGAAACGTGTGAGGAGTGAACCCGCATGGGTGCGGTGGGCGCATGCAAGCGCTGGCATGTTGGCCGGCGGAGGAGCTCCCTATGGGGCCGCGAAACGTGCGAGGGGTGTGCCAACATGAGCGCGGTGGGCGTATGCGAGCGCTGGTATGGGGCCACGAAGCGTGTTATTGGTGTGCCGACATGGGCGCGGTGGGCGTATGCGAGCATTCGCATGTGGGCCTTCGGTGGAGCTCCCTGGGGGACCGCGAAACGTGTTCGGAATGTGCCAACATGGGTGCGGTGGGCGCATGCGAGTGTCGGCATGTGAGCCTTCGGTGGGGGCCCTATGGGGCCACGAAGCGTGTGAGGAGTGTGCCAAAATGAAAATGGACGCGGTGGGCGATACATGCGAGCGCTGGCATGTGGGGGGGGGATCGGTGGGGCTCCCTATGAATCCACGAAACGTGTGAGGAGTGTGCCAAAATAGGTGCGGCGGGCGCATGCGATCGATAACAATTTGGGCCTTCGGTGGAGCACCCTATGGGGCCGCGAAACGTGTGAGGGGTGTGCTCACATGGGTGCGGCGGGCGCAAGCGAGCGCTGGCAGGTGGGCCTTCGGTGGAGCTGCCTATGGGGACACGAAACGTGTGACGGGTGTGCCAAAATTGTGCCGCGGGCGCGAACAAGCGCTGGCATTTGGGCTTTCGGTAAGCCCCCTTGCGGGGCCACGAAGCGTGAGGGGGTGTGCCAACATGGGCGAAATGGGCGCATACAAGCGCTGGCATGTGGGCCTCGGGGAGCTCCCTATGGGCACACGAAACGTGTGAGGGGTGTGCCAAATGGTGCTGTGGGCGCAAGCGAGCGCTGGCAGTTGGGTCTTCGGTGGGGGTCCCTGTGGGGCCGCGAAACGTGTGAGGAGTGAACCCGCATGGGGGTGCAGTGGGCGCATGCGAGCGCTGGCATGTGGGCCGTCGGTGGAGTTCCCTATGGGGGCACGAAGCGCGTGAGGGGGGGCCACAATGTGTACCGTGGGCGCAAGCGAGCGCTGGCAGGTGGGCCGTCGGAGGAGCTCACAATGGGGCCACGAAGCGTGAGGAGGTGTGCCCAAATAGGTGCGGTGGGCGCATACGCTGGCATGTGGGCCGTCGGTGGAGCTCCATATGGGGCCGCGAAACCTGTAAGGGGTGTGCCAGGTGCGGCGGGCGCATGCGGGCGCTGGCATTTGGGCCACGAAGCGCGCGACGGATATGCCCAAGTGGGTGCGGCGGGGGCATGCTAGCGCTGGCATGCGGGCTTTCGGTGGAGGTCCGTGTGGGGCCACGCAACGTTTTGAGGGGCGTGCCAAAATGGGCGCGGTGGGCGCATGCAAGCGCTGGCATGTCGGCCTTCGGAGGAGCTCCATATGGGGCCGCGAAACGTGTGAGTGGTGTGCCAAAATAGGGGGGCGACGGGAGGAGGGGAGGAGGGGGAGGAGGAGGAGCGTGAAGAGGAGGCGGGAGGGAGGGATGGATGCGTGGCGCTGTCTCTTCAAAACGGGAACCCAGCTCAACACAGGATGGTTGGGAAAAAAAAGAACTTGGGGGAAAGACGCGATGCGTTCTCCACCCGCCTCGTCACCCGCGCGAAAGACAGGAGCTCCAGGAGTTCAGCGGCCCCAAAGTTCGACACCCCCAGGGAGCGCACCGCCCCCCTGTCGTGCAGCCGCTCCTGGAGGTCTCTCAAGATGGGGTCCGAGCACATCGGGTCGGGGGATCGTGCCGCATCGCCGAGGCATCGCCGAGGCATCGCCGAGGCATCGGCCCCATCGGCGAGGCGTCGGCGACGTCGGCGTGGGAACCGTCGGGCCCCACACCGCGCCGCATCGCCCGTGCATCGGCGATGGGGCGCGATCCTCCGGCCCCACCCGCCCGCACCCCACTTGGGAGGCCCTGCGGCTCCATGCCGCGCCAGGCGGCCTCGTTCGCCTCGCGGCCCCCGGGCGAGTGCAGCATGTACAGGTCGAGGTAGTCGGTGCCGAGGTCGGCGAGCTGGGCCTCGAAGCGCCGCTCCAGCTGCCCGAACTCGGCGGGGTCGGAGATCTTCGTGGCCAGGAAGACGTCCTCCCTCGCAAGGGGGGCGCCACCCAGGGGCGGCCCCCGGCCCGAGGCGGCCCCAGCCTCCCTAGGCGCAGGCCCAGACTTCGCGCCCCTTTGCGCCCCCCGACGCACGAGGGTCTCCCCGCCCTGGCGCAGAAGTGGGGTGCGCCGAGAGGGGGAGAAATGGGGGCTTGCATCGTGGCCCGAGCACGCGCATGAAGAAATAGAAGAGGGGGGCAATAACAATCCAGGTAAGAAGAAGGGGAGGAGGAGGAAGGAGGAGGAGACGAATCATGAAAAGAAGACGAATAATCATAGTACTACTAATAAGAAGGAAGACCACTAATACTGCTACAACTAATCATTATAGGTGAATAAGGTTGTACGAATGACTAAAAGTACTGATGATAAACATCAAAATCAAAGACATGATAACAACATGGGAACATGCTGATAATGATAATAATGATAATGATGACACTAAGACTGCGAATCGCAATCATACTACTTATAACATGTACTACGAACCATAATCAAGAGGACAAACATATGGCGAACAAGAAACATGAAGAGAAGAGGAGGGAGGCACGCTCAGACCGTGAAGGCCGTCGCGTGCGCGCCGAAGAGCAAGTGCACACACGCACACGCACGCACGCACACGCACACGCACACGCACACGCACACGCACACGCACACGCACACGCACACGCACACGCACACGCACACGCACACGCACACGCACACGCACACGCACACACACACACAGAGACACAGGTACGCCCACCCGCACACGCACACGCACCCCTGGTCCTCAACTCGGCGGTGGACAAACCTCCCTTTTGCAAACCACCCTTTAGTGAGAACGGCCTGGGACCGAAACCGACGGATCTGGACCCGCAAAAACGACGGCCTCGATGCCCCCTCGCGAACCGAAAACGTCCAATTCACGAATCGACGTGCAAAGGTAGGAGATCTATCAACCGCCGATCAACCCCTTCCTGGGCGCCCCCGATCCCGAAGCCCCCCTCCTGGGTACCCCCGATAAACCTCCTCCTGGGTGCCCCCGATCCATCCCCTCCCTCCTCCTCCTCCTCCTCCTCCTCCTCCTCCTCCTCCTCCTCCTCCTCCTCCTCCTCCATTCCTTCTCCTTATACATACTTTCTCCCTGTCGCACCCCGGGGCCAGTTTTTAGGGCGGGCCGGGCGTTTCGCCTAAGACTTCCACAGATGGAGGGCGGGTCGATTTCAAAATGTGGCTCTCGCCTTAGCGCTGCACACATTCGTTTTAAACATTTGCAAGACTTTCACGGGCTTGAAGGCGGTTCCTTTTCAAAATGTGGCTCTCGCCTTAGCGCCGCGCACATTCGTTTTAAACATTTGCAAGAATTTCACGGATGGAGGGCGGTCGCTTTCAAAATGTGACCCTCGCCTTACATTTGCAAGAGCTTCACGGATTGAGGGCGGTTCCTTTTCAAAATGTGGCTCTCGCCTGAGCGCCGCGCACATTCGTTTCAAACATTTGCAAGACTTTCACGGGTTGAGGGCGGGTCGTTTTCAGAATGTGGCTCTCGCCTTAGCGCCGCGCACATTCGTTTTCAACAGTTGCAAGAGTTTTCACGGATTCCCATGATCAACGTACCAGAAATTGTGTTTTGGAAGGATTCAAAATTATGCGGGCGCAACGATTATGTTGATTCGCTATGTTGAAGTCCCCACAATGACTTTCTGGCACGATTCTGGATCGTCAAGACGCAGCAGTCAGGTTGTTACGTGGCGCTGAACCCCCGAGAACAATGTTTTGGCACGCTTCAGGATTTTCAAAGTGTTGTCTTCCAACGAGGCAGATCCCTCAATGGATATGACCGTTGTAGGGGCCTGTGAAGAGGGAGCTTGGAGGAACGGTTAATTCCAACATCGTTCATGACTCTTGGGTTTCCACTGGTCCTCCTACTCCTCCTCCTCCTCCTCCTCCTCCTCCTCCTCCTCCTCCTCCTCCTCCTCCTCCTCCTCCTCCTCCTCCTCCCCCCCCCTCCTGGGTACCGATCCCGAAGCCCCAAAGGAGGTCCGGGAAGCCCAGGGGCCGCCCGGGAAGCCCAGGCGCGCGTCTCTGGCGCCCGCCGGCCTCGGCACACCGCTGTCGCGGATGGCGGCGCCGACCTCCCGCTCGTTGGAGTAGGCCTTGGGCGTGGATTAGCTTTAGGTCGGGCGTGTCCCCCGAATAAATCAAATACTCCAAAGATGCCCCAAGAATCTTCAACATGGTCAAAAAATCGTCCCCTGACTATTTTTTGACTATTTTTGACTCTTCACCCTGTAGAGGGACAGGCCTAACTTAAGAAGATTGACTGGGAGGGGTGATACATGGGGGTGAGAGGGGGAGAAACGCGCACACCTTTTGCGCCTCTTGTGGGCCCCACGGGGGCCGGCCAAGGCACAGAAAGTGAACCGTCGCCACCCGTATGAGAAGTACGCACGCTGCGGATGCAAGGGCCCTGGAAGGCCACTACGAAGTTTTGCGAGAGGGGCGCGGCCGACGAAAGAGGCCGCCAAAGATGGGCCGAAAAGGCACGGATGCAAGGGACCCCTTGGGAAGGCTGCCCATCCTCTCTATGCGGGCTGACTATATCTATGGAAGAAGAAACACCACATAAGCATAATTTCTTGGATTCGCGCTGGTCCAGAGCGCGCGAGGGGCGGCGCCGGAGGCGCCGCCGGGGGGCCCAGGCGCGGATCCAAGAAGTCCGCGCGGAGCGCCAGAAGTTTATGTTTATATCTTGTTGTTCTTCCTCGACGTATCCACCGCGCCCCCCCTTTGCTCGCCGCCCCCGGGGCCTGCGCGGTGTCGATGTGACGGGGCGGGGGGCCCCCGTGGCACCTGCCTTGCGCTCTGGCGGTGCTCCCGCGCTGGCCCGCTGGCCGCGCGTCGCCGTCGGAGGGGGAGGGGGAGGGGGAGGGGGAGGGGGGGAGTGATAAGCTAGGTGCGCTCGCGTCATATCTGACGTCCTACCCCTCCCTCCCATCCCTTACCATGGCGCTGATTTCTCTATCCGCGGACGCGTGTCGTAGCGGACCTGTGCCGCGCGCGCGTGCGTAGTGGGTGGTGGTGCACGTGCGTGCGTGCGTGCGTGTGTGCGTGGTTGTCGTGGTGGTGGCGTGTGGTGGGGTGGTGGTGGTGATGGTGGTGGTGGTGGTGCTGGTGGTGGTGGTGGTGGTGCTGGTGGTGGTGGTGTTGGTACTGGTGGTGTGGTGCTGGTGGTGGTGGTGGTGGTGGCGGTGCGGCGCGGTGGTGGCGGGTGGATGGGCGCGCGAGAAAAAGGCCCGCGCTGGGGCGAGAACGCCATCCTGAACGACGGAGGCCAAACACCGATCCGAAAATGAGGCCCACGCTGCAGCGGGAGCACGATTCGGAACGATTCGGGAGCAGAAATGAGGCCGGCGCCTCAACGAGAGCAGCATTTTGGGAAAAAATGACGCCGGCGCCTCAGCGAGAGTCGTTTCCCGGGATTTTTCCCGGGCATCCTGTGTGTAAGAAACAGTACGCGGAGGGTGCGCGGCCATCACCCGGACGCCATCAGGGGAAGATTCGGGAGCAGAAATGAGGCCGGCACCTCAACGAGAGCAGCATTTTGGGAAAAACGCCGCCGGCGCGAGAGCAGCATTTTGGGAAAAAATGACGCCGGCGCCTCAGCGAGAGTCGTTTCCCGGGATTTCCCGGGCATCCTGTGCGTAAAAAACAATACGCGGAGGGTGCGCGGCCATCACCCGGACGCCATCAGGGGAAGAGGGAGAGTATATTCATATTGAGTAATTGTGGAGGGGGACGAGGGAGGGGGAGGAGGAGGAGGAGGAGGAGGAGGAGGAGGAGGAGGAGGAGGAGGAGGAGGAGGAGGAGGAGGAGGAGGAGGAGGAGGGGGAGGGGGAGGAGCAGGCCGGGAATCAGAGGGGGAGGCGGGAGTGCGGATGAGGATCAGAGAGAGGGGCAAGATGGGGATCAGGAGGGGGGCGGCAGACAGAGGAGGAGAAGACGAGGGAGAGAGGATTCGCCCGGATCCGCCCGAGGCGCACACACGTGCAACACCCCGACCCCCACATCACCACCGCAAGACCTCGCGCGCGCCTCGCTGCTACCCGTGACACCCTCCTCCGCCCTCGAGGCGGCGGCGAGGAAGCGCGGCAGAGGCGGCGGCAGCACCCGCGGGCGGGGGCGCCCCGGGGGCCAGCCGCACGGAGAGCTGACCGCCATGCCGGGGCCGTGCACCGCGAGCGGACCGCGCTGGATGCCCGTCGCGCGGGAGGGGCCCGTGGCACGGCCCGGGGGGGACCCCCCCCTTTCAGCACCCGCCGTCGACGCCGCACGGCCCGCGGCCGCCGCCAGAGGGGCCCCGGCAGGGGGTCCTGTGGGACGGCAGCACATTCCCTCCGATGCGTGCAGGGTTCTCCCGGTCCTTCTTGGTGCGGCGCTCGTCACCTCGCGCAGCGCACTCCTGCCATCCGCAGTGGCAGTGAAGCCGCGCGCCGAACCAAACTTCCAGCCGAACTCTCTCAGTTAGGTGCAACTGATGTGAATCGTGCAGCCTAACACACCCAACGCACTGCTCACCACGCGGCGGCTCGAAGAGGGGACCGTCCTCGAAGCCAGGCGCGGCCAACGCATCCACGGTTCCAGCATCGGCGACAATGGCACGAGGACACACCTAAACCGCCACGGCCAAAAGTGAGCGATTTGCTCACAAAGCTGGCAGCGCCTTCTGTCTACAAAGGGTTTCAATTCATGTGCTCTTGCCCAAAACCAGCTCAGCTTTAGAGGGAGTGGCGACTCGCGTCTTAGACGGCCTGGACTCGACACAAGGCTCAACCTCCAACGAAGTTGACAAAGCACGCCGCGCCCTCCGACGGACCGTGGCAGCTACCTCATCATAGGAGTCAGCGCGCGGACGTGGCTGCACGACCGCAAACTCCCAAGACCAACGAGCCGCCACCCCCGCCCACTGATCCGCGCAGGCATTCCCTTGACAGAGGAAGGCCTCCCCGGGCGTCCGAATTCTGGCGGGGCCACCTTCCAGGTGGGACTCCGCCCACACCCTGGGACCTCGGCGGGGCCCCAAGATTCCAGGGCCGAACCAATCCGAACCCAGAGTTCGCCGATCACGCCCTTGGGGGCCTGCGCTCTGCCGAGGCCCCAGTCCGACGCCAGAGACCTTACCATCGGCGACGAGCACGATCGGCCCGCGGGCGCGCTCCACCCGCCAGGCAACGCGCGAGCAGGTCGGCCCTCGGAGCCGTTTGCCGTCGGCCCACGCGGGCCGCAGCAGCTCCGCAGAGAGGACGCCGACGCAGAGACGAGCCGAAGGCGCCTGGAGCGCTAAGACGACGGCAGCGCCTGCGCCTCAGTCCCGAACTGAGCTCGCCTCCCGAACCACCCCCGAAAATATGCAGGGACCTGCCGTCGCAAGCCGAGCTCTGCTGCAGGAGCCTGACTTCCGCCAGAAGGACCTGATGGCTTAAATCCGGGCCCGCACGAAGCTCAGGGGCCGTGAGCTCCTTCCGAAGGAACCCCCTATGCCAAAGTCCTGGCTCCGCCTCATGGGCCGCCACGGCTGCGGGAGGGGGGGGGGTCGGTGGACGTGAAGTCCTCGTGCCCGTTGTTGGCGAAGCACGCCCAAATACGATGAAATAAACACTCAGGAACACGTGTGCATCGTGTGTAAAACTCAAGGCAACTATATCCAACTTCACGTTGGCGCAGCCGTGGCCACTGCCCTCCCGCGAGAACAGTATGATTAGCAGACCAGCGATCAAGCGAGTTCACGAGACAAAAGCGTCATGCCAGCACCAGCATCATCATGTAGGTCATCGCCCGCAGGGTGCTTGGAAGCAAACTGTCAGAAACTCAAAATGCTCT
>CAUYUJ010010646.1:127383-157054 GCA_963575745.1 Prorocentrum cordatum
CCAGAATGGTGCTCGCGGTGCATCTACAAAGGGCAATGTCGGCGCGTATCATACGGATGCACGAGAAGTATGCAAGCGCCTCGGTTGCCCATTCCGAGGCTTTCCGAGCGGGGCGCGGCCACAACGAGACTGGCCAAGGATGGGCCGAGGAGGCAAGGAATGCAAGTGTAGCCTTGGGAACGTTGCCCATCCTTACCATGCGGGTTGACAATAGTAGAGGCCTCTTGGATGGAGTCCGAGTAGATGGGGTCGGCCGAACGCGCCGCATCGCGAATGCATCGCCGATGCACCGGTGATGCATCGGCGATGTATCGGCGATGCACTGGCAAAGTCGGCGATGCGTCGGCGACGTCGGCGCGGCGTCCAGCCGAGGTGACGAGGAGGCCCACCAAAGGCCAACTACCGTTGTCTCAGGTCGCCCCAGCGGCGCCTCCGGCGCCGCCACCGGCGCGCTCCGCGCGCAAGGGAGGGGGGTCCAGCGCCGATCCAAGAAATCCGCGCGGAGATCCAAGAGGGGAGATGGAGAGGAGGGGGCGGGGAGAAGAGGAGCCGAAGAGGGGGATAGGGGCAGGAAGGAGGGAGAGGAGGGCAGCCCCTCCATGGCTGAATAATATGAAGGCCCCGCTCGGACAGAGCTGCGCGTCCAGCCAGGCAGAGAAAGAGCGAGAGAAAGAGAGAGAGAGAGAGAGAGAGAAAGGGAGAGAGACAAACACACAAAACGATAAAGAACAAGAGCGGAGAACAAGAGAGAGAGAAAGACAGAGAGAGAAAGAGAGAAACCAACACGAGAAAGAAAAACATAAACGGGGAATGATACATATATACATACTAAGAACCACGCGCGCGCTTCGCGCGCGCTTAGGTTCTGTCGAGTCACAGACCCAGGAATCGTTGTGAGAAGAAATTGGTGACGCGAAGCGTCGTGGGGGCGTCCTTGTACGTCTGGGGTCTCCTGGGGCCTCTTGAGGGGCCTCCTGGGGGCCTCCTGGCGGCCTCTTGGGGCGGAAGGCTCGAGCTTGCGGTTCGTGGTCCCCCTCTGGGCCCCCTCTTGTGCCCGTCTTGGGGCCCTCTTGGGCCATCTTGGGCGCCTCTTGGGCCGTCTTGGGGCCCTCTTGGGCTGTCCTGGGGCCCTCTTGGAAGCTTCTTGGGCCGTCTTGGGGCGGTCTTGGGCGCCTCTTGGGCCGTCCTGTAACGTCGGAAAGCCCAAAAGACAACTTTGTTGAACATGTACGTTCTACGAAGGGAATGGGCCAACTTTTGCGTCTGGGGGCCCTCTTGGGCCGCATGTTGGAGGCTTCTTGGGGCCTCTTGGGAGCGTCCTTGGACGTCTGGGGTCTCCTGGGGCCTCTTGAGGGGCCTCCTGGGGGCCTCTTGGGGCGGAAGGCTCGAGCTTGCGGTTCGTGGTCCCCCTCTGGGCCCCCTCTTGGGCCCGTCTTGGGGCCCTCTTGGGCCATCTTGGGCGCCTCTTGGGCCGTCTTGGGGCCCTATTGGGCTGTCCTGGGGCCCTCTTGGAAGCTTCTTGGGCCGTCTTGGGGCGGTCTTGGGCGCCTCTTGGGCCGTCCTGTAACGTCGGAAAGCCCAAAAGACAACTTTGTTGAAAATGTACGTTTTACGAAGGGAATGGGCAATTTTTTGCGTCTAGGGGCCCTCTTGGGACGCATGTTGGAGGCTTCTTGGGGCCTCTTGGGGGCGTCCTTGGACGTCTGGGGTCTCCTGGGGCCTCTTGAGGGGCCTCCTGGGGCCTCCTGGCGGCCTCTTGGGGCGGAAGGCTCGAGCTTGCGGTTCGTGGTCCCCCTCTGGGCCCCCTCTTGGGCCCGTCTTGGGGCCCTCTTGGGCCATCTTGGGCGCCTCTTGGGCCGTCTTGGGGCCCTCTTGGGCTGTCCTGGGGCCCTCTTGGAAGCTTCTTGGGCCGTCTTGGGGCGGTCTTGGGCGCCTCTTGGGCCGTCCTGTAACGTCGGAAAGCCCAAAAGGCGACTTTGTTGAAAATGTACGTTTTACGAAGGGAATGGGCCAATTTTTGCGTCTAGGGGCCCTCTTGGGACGCATGTTGGAGGCTTCTTGGGGCCTCTTGGGGGCGTCCTTGGACGTCTGGGGTCTCCTGGGGCCTCTTGAGGGGCCTCCTGGGGCCTCCTGGCGGCCTCTTGGGGCGGAAGGCTCGAGCTTGCGGTTCGTGGTCCCCCTCTGGGCCCCCTCTTGGGCCCGTCTTGGGGCCCTCTTGGGCCATCTTGGGCGCCTCTTGGGCCGTCTTGGGGCCCTCTTGGGCTGTCCTGGGGCCCTCTTGGAAGCTTCTTGGGCCGTCTTGGGGCGGTCTTGGGCGCCTCTTGGGCCGTCCTGTAACGTCGGAAAGCCCAAAAAGCAACTTTGTTGAAAAATGTACGTTTTACGAAGGGAATGGGCCAATTTTTGCGTCTAGGGGCCCTCTTGGGACGCATGTTGGAGGCTTCTTGGGGTCTCTTGGGGGCGTCCTTGGACGTCTGGGGGCCATCTTCAGCATCTCGGAGCCCTCTTGGAGGCCTCTTGGCAGTTTCTTGGGCCGTCTTGGGCGCTCCTGGGGCCGTCTTGTCTGACCGGGGAGGCCTCCGGCAAGCCCCGACGAGCCTCCGGGCCCCCCGGGGCGCACATTTGTGGTCGGGGTCCCGGCCCCGGGCCCCCGGACCCGGTGCGCCGCTATATGTGTATATATATATATATATATATATATATATAGAGAGAGAGAGAGAGAGAGAGAGAGACGAACAACACGATAAAGAGAAAGAGCGGATATAGACATACAGACATACGTACATGCACGCATACATACATACATGCATAACTACATTCATACATATATATATATATATATATGTGTTGAAAGATATGCCTAAGTCACCAAATTTCGCGCCTCGCGCCCCGCGACGCGCCCGTGCGGATCCGTAGGAAGTCCAAAGCTCCCAACGCCCGTTTCTCAAAAGCCTCCGCCACCATCCCCCCCCCGCGCCTCGTGAGGTCCTCTGGCCTCTGGGGTTCCGCTGGCCCCGCGGGGGCCTCCTCCTCCTCCTCCTCCTCCTCCTCCTCCCCCTGCTCCTCCTCCTCCTCCTTTTCCTCCACCCTATCACTGGTTCGTCCTCCTCCTCCTCCTCCTCCTCCCCCTCCTCCTTTTCCTCCTCCTCCTCCTCCTCCTCCTCCTCCTCCTCCCCCTCCTCCTCCCCCTCGACACAGCCCTGCGCGACGATAAGTCTCGCCGCACACCTTTGAATGCGATGGGTGGCGCTTCCCCTTTGATGCGGGGCCATTACCACTTGCGCCACCATGCACTCCCGTTCACCCCTCGGGTGAAACCGCGGAACAGGCAAAGCCAAACGAGTTATGCACCAGATGGGCCAGACTCTCCAGCGCGAATCAAAAGGCCCGAACGGAGTGGCTGCACAAGATAGCGCCACTCCTTATTCACGGAGAACCGTGCGGGTGTGCGGCCGAGATTCGACAAAACCCTCGCTCCCCACGACCGTGGCCGCGGCGGTCCAGCGCAGCTGGTGGAGAGCGAGGCCGAGACCTGAGTCCCCCCACACCCACACACAACACACACAACACACCACGTCCGCCCAGCCTCCCCGCCCACCTGAAACGGATGGATGACATGCTGCCTGCCAGGTGCCGACGCCACGCGCGCGCACGCAAGGTCAGCGCGCGAGAGCACGGGCGGGACGACGGCAGGCGGCGGCAGCACGACAAGGGGCGGCTGGCGGGGTCCACGCGCCCGCGCCGTCCTCTCCTTCTCGGAGATGTGTACAGCGTCGAAATCGGCCATGACGGGCCCGATCTTGGCGACCCAGGCGGCTAGACGAGAGAGAACCTTAGCCTTGGCCTGATGCGCCTGTCGCACGGGCAGGGGCACCCTCGATCTGTCAGCCTGCCATCGGGCCCAATCATCTGCAAGCTTATTACCTTCAAACTCTAAAGGGGAGATCTCACCTCGCTGGAGGCTAGCACGCGTGCTGTGCGCCTTGACCTTGCGCACATCCACATGCTCGAGGCCCCCCCATTCATCAATCTGCAGCCACACCTGAACCCAGACTTCCGCCCAGGCGCTGCGGCTGCTGCAACAGAAATCGCGCCCGCGCACATACAACCCGTCGTGCACAAACGCGCCGTCAGTGTACATGGTCGCGCCAGGGGTGCAGTGCTGCAAGGCTCGCATCAAGGCCACGAGCTCGGCAGCATCGATATCGGCACAGGCCATCACGAGCGTGCCACAGAAAACCGAAAGCGCCCTGAACGGATATTCAGGTTGCACAGCAACCAGGGCCCAGGCGAGGGCCTGAGAAGGCCCAGGGAGGTCCTGGTCCATCCAGGATCCGTCCAGAAAACATGTCCCCCCATGTCGGTGGGCCCTCCCGAAAACCACCTGGCTGGAGGCTCGAGGGAGGGAGGGGGGGCAGCAGCAGGGCAGAGGAGCCTCTCAGCAAGGAGGCGAGGGGGGGTGGAAGTGGAGGTTTGCACCAACCCTGGCAGGAACTCAGGAGGCTCCTCGTGGGGAAGAAACTCCTCATGCCTGCCGCACGCGCCATGCCTGTGCAACAAAGTCCCTGGAGCATCCTGACAGGCCAGGCACGTGGGCTGAGAAACCATATTGCACTCCCATTGCCTGTGCTGTGGCCACTGTCCTCCAGCAATCACAGATCGAAGGTAACCTTTCTCTTGAGGCGAGAGCTTCTTCGATCGCAAAAGGGAGAGGATGGGGTCAAGGTTGCATCCGTTGGCCAGCTCAGGCACACCCTCACGCTCAGCAACTTTGGCCCACAACCAATCCTGAATCACCCGACAGAGCCAGGTGCGGACAGTGCGTGGAGACTGCTCACGCACACTAATCGCACCAACTTTGGGGTGATCCCAATCAAAACCATCCATGGAATATCCCAGGCGCTTCGCAGTGGCCGCACAGGCCGAGAAAGGGCCTCGGACGGCGGCCCACGGATTCCCATGGTCCCTGAAAAAACTGCCAGGACTCCTGAAGGCCTTGCTCCAAAACGCGCCTGGACAAAAGCTCATCCCAGACAGCAGTGGCAAAGGCCAGGAGCGGATCCAGCTGCAGCTGAAAGGCTGGATCGCAGGAGGGCTTATCGGATAGCATCAAAAGCAAAGTGACACTTTTTTCCCGCGAGACGATTGCTCTGCACGTGCGCCTGCAAAGACCGAGCCTCGCGCAACAGAGTTGAGTTCGTGCCGTGCACACTACCCCCAAACTTAACGGAGGCCATGACAGCGGACTGAATCATGTGATGAACCCTGCGCTTAGCAATGTGCTTGCCAAAACTCACAAGCTTCCGAGCCCGAGCACGTGCTGGACCCCTGCGCTCGTGACGAGTGGCTTGAGACCTCACACGCGCAGCAGCAAAATCGATCCCGAGATTACGCTCGTGGCTCACTCCTTTGACCTTATAGCGGGCCAGCTTGCGCACCAGGGAGGCTCGAACCAGATGCGACGACCCAACGACCCTCGACTTACGACGGGCGACGGGAAGATGAACGGCCTCAAGTTCCTGATGCAGCAAGCCCGCGGCACCAGAGAGATCTGCAATGACATCACTATCTCGACCTACATGATGCAAGCCGAAGTCGTCAACTACGACCCCCAGTCGCACCAGCCTATAGCGATCCGCGACCCTGTCGACAGGGCCAAGGAGAAGCATCTGCAACATAAGCGTGGCAAAGTGGCAGCCAGGCAGCACAGCCTGTAGAGTGCACACAGGTTCAGACACAGCGTTATCCATACTCAAAACCCGCGGAAGGCGGTAGAGCTCGACGAGAAGCTTCAACTGGCGGAGCGGAAACCCCGACTCCGACGCAGCCCTGACCAGCTCACTGTGTCTAATGTGCTCGAAGGCCTTCTGAAGGTCCAACATCACCAGCGCGCTGCACATGTCACGAGAGCGCGCCCATTCGGACGAGGCGGCTTGCACCCAGACCAGCTTGTCGCTGCTACGGCCTGAGGTGGCCCACCAATATGGGCGCGCGTGCGCAGCCTGCCACTGAGACACCAATGGCTTCCGAAGCCTACCTTGCACGCGTGCCAAAATATGGATGAGGGCTATGGGGCGCAGCCCCCCATCACGTTTGGCTAGAAACACTACTTTGGTCCAGATGGTGGGCCAAGAGCACGAGCTTTCAACATCAGCCAGAATGTCCAGGAAGGCCTCGAGGGCCTGGTCCGAGAGCACAAGCAACTGTCCGGGGCTGATCTGGTCGAAGCCGCACCCTGACCGCTTGGGAAACGACTTCAGACATCTCTTCAAATCGTCCAGGGAGGGCCTGGAAAACTCTGGCCCTAAATCTGGCCAACAAATCTCATCCTCGAGGGCGCCCACCTTCCACCACCCAGCCCACTCCTCCTCCAAAAGCGAAACCTCCTCCTGTAAGGTGGCAGGCGCTCCTGAGGGGGACAAACTGCTGGCATGCCAGGGGGTAGCTGGCTTACTGCATGCGTACAGGGCAGCTCCTCCATTAAGTGAGTGCGCTTGCACCCACTCCTTCCAATTCTGATTCTTGGCCTTCTCGGCCGCTCGATGCTCTGAGACAGCTTGCTTGTGTGCTAGCTTGGCGAGCGCAGAAGCTAGGGAGTACGGCAGGGCACGTGCATACTCCAGCAGGTGCAGCCAGGGTTGAGACTTGGCTGCTTCCACCTTGGCCTTCTGGGCCAAGCCGGGCAAGGCTCGGGCCAACTTCAAAGTTCCCGAACGGAGGGCCCCAGGTTGCCAGACCCCAAGGCCATCAAAACATCGGGCGAGGAGACGCCACCAGAGAGCCCCTGGAGACAACCGAGGAAAAGCAAGGTCCCTGGGGGCTTTAGGCTTGCAAACTTGAAAGCGCGGGCCCTCAGACCTGCCGAAGTACTCGCTGTCAGCCTCGAGGTCGAGGCCGTAGACGTCCGCCCAGTCGCACTCCGCGAAGTCCAGCCAGAGCCGCCAGGCAGCATCGAGAGATAGCCCATCGCGTCGTAGGCCGTACTGCTGCCACAAGTCGCCTGGGTCCCGCGCGCGGCAGCCCATGGGCACGTCCTGCGGCAGCCGCTTAGGCACCCTGGCCACCAGATGCGCCATCTCGGCCTCGGTGCGCGGCCGCAGGGTGAGCACCACAGGGAAGTGCGGCGACGTGCCCACGTCGAACAGCACCTCGGCCTTGGCCCCATGGTGAAGAGACCGCGACATCACGAAGTAGTCAATGCAACGTCCTGCGCTCGCCGAACTGTTAGTACCAGTGGCGCAGCTCGGTGCAACGCAGACAGCGTCCATGCCATCTGTCCATTCAGAACCCTCCAGCGTGTCGGGCAGCAACTGAAAGTCACCACACAAGACGAAGGGCATCGCTATCTGCTTGAGGACACCGCCAAGGTCCTCTAAGATCTTCCAATTTCGCGGGCCTAACTCTTCACTGTGATGCAGGTAGACGGTGGCGAGAGCAAACCCACCTGGTATCAGCCCAGAGCAGTGCATGACCCTGGCTCTGCCTGCAGCAACAACCTTCGGCACCAGCTCGAACTCGGCGAGCCCAGCGGCCGCGGGAACCATGTGCATGATGCCGCCCGAGGTGCCGCCCTTATGCGTGTCGACAGCTGGGCAACACGAGGAGCGCCAGCCGATCTTGCTTAGCTTGGACTCCCAAGCTACACACTCAGGCTCCCAAAGGCGATGCTCCTGAACTGCCACTGCCCGCGCAGCACGCACGCGGGAATGCTTCAGCAGCGCCTCGAGGCCAACTTTACCTGTCACATTACACGTCACGATTGAATACGGTTCACATTGAGAAGCTCTGGCTACTGCATCAAAGACGAGGTCGCTTCTTTGCAGCTTCCATGAGAGCGTCGAAGATGCCTGCCACCAGCTCGTGCTTGACCCCGTGGGCCTCGGCCACCTGCTGGTAGAAGGGGGCGTCGGAGCCGCTTGCACCGCCAGCGGCCTGCTGCTTCTGGCTCTCGAGCCACGCCAGCCCCTCCTCCTCCCCCTCCCCCTCCTCCTCGTCCTCCTCCTCCTCGTCCTCCTCGTCCTCGTAGCCATTTCGCGCCGAGCCCGCCTTTGGCCTGCAGAGAGGCGGAGCGCGGCGTCAGCGGGCGCGAACTTCGAAGTGGCACTGCGCTCGCGAGCTGAGTGGGCTCCCAAAACCGCACGCGCCATGGGTGGACTTGCACAACATGCAAAGTCAAGAGTGGGGCAGGCCACGACTACTGCTGGAAGTGCTGGGGCACCAAGGGCGGTGCGAAACTCACCGGTGGAGGCAGCAGCAGTGGACCCGACCCTGCAGAGGGAGAGGACGCTGCCAAGGCGAAGCTCCGCAAGCTCGGAGGTCACCTCCAAGAGCTGCGGAAGCAGGCCGAGGACCCAGACCTCGGCCCCTGGTGGCCATGAACTTCGTCGTGCTACGGCAGCAAGCTGATCAGTTGCAGGAGACTGTCGGTGCGGGCACCGAAGTGCCGCGCTGCTTTTCAGAATGCAAAGTGGTGCGGGCGAGGAACAAGTGTGAGAGCATGCGAGGCCGCGCCAGGGAGCGCGTCGAGAAGCAAGAGAAGGAGATCATTGAAGTTCAGGAGAAGCTGGCGAGAGAGACAGCTGCGCTTGCTAAGCATGAGGAGAGGCTCGGCAAGCTCCGATGAGCTCAGTGTGCCGAAGCCCGGGCACAGATGGGGCGCAGCGGTCGACTTCCTCGAGCAGGCAGCCAAGTGCTTGCGCGACAAGGGCGCCGACCCCAAGCTCCAGGGCACATTGCAGCACGCCGACATCCAGAAGAAGGCTGAGGAGGAGCGCGATGCGAAAGAGGCGAAGGAGGCTGAGGCAAAGGCAGCTGCAGCGGCAGCCAACGCCAAAGCCGACGCGCACCACGACAGCTACCAGCGGGCCAAGCGCAAGGCCGACACAAAGATCAAAGAAGACTTGCTCGAATTCCCGCAGGGGGGCCAGCGAGAAGGACATGCGGAAGATCATGGAGAAGGGGGCTGCGCCGTCGAGCAGATGGACAGGCATGCACCTCTTCTATTTCCTCTGCTGGCTTCTCTGTCCTCTGGTCACGCACTCCACAACGCCGCCACGTTCCTGACGAAAGGAAGGGCGGGCAGGAGTTCTACGCAGTGAACGCAAACTCCATCGGCACGCTTGAGAGGGTGCTGAATCACATCAGGTATACCAGCAGCGCGCCAGCGGTGATGGCGCAGGAGTTGCAGGCCAGCCCGCACACAATCCCCTGCTTCGCCAAGCACGCGCAGAAGGCGGGCTGGAGTGCGGGGGTCGTCCTCGCCACCGCGCCGTCCGTTGGGATCACATACAGCAGAGGCCTGGGCCAGTGGGATATCTCACCACCAGAGTCGAAAGGCCGCGTGGCGATTGGTACGATCGCGGCCATCGACAAGCAGGGCATCACCGTTGGCTCCGTATACCTCTGGGTCAGCGAGGGCATGACGGACAGGAACAAGGCCATCCTGAGGAACTTCACCACAGCGGCGCAAGCTGCGGGCCGAAGGTGGATCCTGGGGGGCGACTTCAACATGGACTCGACTGAACTCGACGTGTCAGGCGTGCTCAACAGGATGGGAGGGATCATCGTTTCGGCGCACACAAAGGACCATTTTTTTTTTGCAAACAACTTTAGGAGACTCCGTGTACCCTGGGAGCTCTCTGGGCCTGGGCGCTCTGGGCCTCGGACGGCGATCGTGACCGACCACGCTCCCGCGGCACCTGGCTTCCGCACAGGGCCGAACGGCAGAGAACCAGTGAAGAGCACGACGTGCGCGGCATCGCAAATGCACAATCACCTGGCGGGAGCTGTCCTGCGAACGTGGCCGAAATTGTGGGCGCACATCCGAGGAGAGAGGAGGGAGGAAAGAAGAAACAACAAAGACGACGAGGGAGGAGGAGAGGAAGGGGCAAGGGCGCAGTGCGACGTTCCCCTGCAGCCCAAACGGCCGCTTATATAATAACGTATTAAACGCACAGCAGCACTCCGGAGGGAGGGGCGGGAGAAGAGAGAGGAAGCGGGAGGGGGAGGAGGCGGGAGGAGGAACACTCAGCAAGTGAAACACGTACCACGAGTGGCCGGACCTAATCCTCATTCTGGTTGACACCTGATGCGCCTTGGCGGCAAAATTCCCTGAACGCGCCAGAGATGTGCGCCGCCTCCACCACTCCATGGCGGAGGGCGCCGTGCAGACGGTACAAAGCGTACAATGCCACCCCCTGCCAGTGGCACAAGATATCCGGGGAGGTGCCCACCTGCACCGGCAACTCCTGTAGCCCTAAAAAAGTGTCCAACTCTAAGCCGGACGCCGAAGGTGGGAGATGGAACTCAGAAAAAAGGGCCTTCACTGTGGGGCAGAACGCGAAGTGCTCTAGCTTGTCCCGGCCGCCGCCGCAAGCGAATCGGCAGGGGCCTGCGCCCTGGAACCTGTGGTTCGTGCACCAGCCGTTGAAGATGGTCCGCAAGTAGGCGGCTATCACCCGGGGATGGCAGTGACGCGCCAGTTGCTGTAAGTGTCGCTGTGCCCGAGCTGGTCTTCGTCCAGGGAGAGTGGCGATCTTCCAACGATCCAGCCTGCGCCGGAGATGGGGCTGCGCATGTGCTCCGGGAGGCCCCCGACAGACTATCGTGACTCTGCGCTGCCACCCCAGTCGTTCTTGGAGGCGTAAATCAGCTGTTGGGGAAGCGCTGATCATCTGCGAGACCTGGATATCCGCACGCGCCAACTGCAAGAGGAAACATCAAGGGCGCCACATGCCCAGCCAGGCCTCCCGGGCGAGGGTGCTGTCGACGTTGCTAAGGAGCGCACCCATGCGTCTGGCGCGGGCGTGCACCTGCAGGTCACCCTGCGCCTCAAAGCGTACCACCCGCGCCTTGGACGCGATCGTCGCGGCCCGGACGTCTCGCAGCTCCCATGGGCAGCCGAGTGAGCGGAGATCCGTCAGACAGCCTGCTGTGATCCAGTCCGTGGGCCCTGGGAAGAGCGCAACGCACGCCTTCTCTTCCGCGGCGTCGAAGTCATCGGGGAGCGGCTCCAGCTGCCCAACGAACGAGAGGACGGACGCCACGTACACCTGATACGCGCGAGCGGTCAAGCAGGCGCCGGCCCCGAGCTGTCCCCACAATTTGGCGCGTTCCGCATACTTCCTGAGCGGCGCCTGCCAGGAAGTGCACCCCCGGCCAGGCCCGAGAACGAGGCCCAGGTACTTGGCGGCGACTGCGACGCCCAGCCTTGCCCAGGCGGGCACCCTGGACCCTATCGCGCGGCGGACCGCAAGCTCATCCAAGGGGTCGAGGGGCACCACCACCGTCTTGGGAACGTTCAGCAGGAGGCCAGACACCTTTCCGAACTCCTCGAAGAAGGCATGCAACGCAGGTAGGTGCTCAAGAGCCCGCGGCAGGACCACGGCAAGGTCATCCGCCCATGCCCGGAGGGTCGCCGTCGGGAAGCGCCGTTGGAAGCGACGCAAATATAAGTCGGAGACGACCGCGAACAGAAGCGGACTGAGAGGACACTCCTGCCGCATGCCCCGGGAGATGGCGAATCCACCGAATCGCGCGCCGCTCAGCGAGACCACGCAGTGGTTGTTCCAATACAAGCTCTGTATAAAACTCCTCAACCACGCAGGCCAACCGAGGGCGGCGAAGAAGGCGTGCAGGGGGTCATGCTCGATGGACGGGAACGCCGCTGCGAAGTCGAAGAAGAGGGTGTATGCCCCCCTCCTCCAGCAGGGCGTCTTCGAGCATGGCCTCGTCAATGTCTAATATGTTCGAGATCATCGACCGCCCGGGCAAGAACCCCTTCTGCAACTGCGTGACACGTTCGGCGAGAGCGGGCTCGACGGCCAGGCGACAAGCGCTCGCCAGCAGGCGATTGGCAGTGTTCGTTATATTTAAAGGTCGCACACCACCTGGCTCAAAAAGGTCTTGCCCCTGCTCGGTCTGCCCCGCCGCCTTCTTGGGGAGGAAGATCAACAAGCTCTCGTTGAACGACGGGTAGTCTTGCGCCAGCCGCGCAAGAGCGTCCACGGCGCAGCAATCCTGGAAGGCCTCGTGCAGCACGTCCACAGCCAATGCACCTAGGCGGCGCCAGGCTGAATACGGCATCCCATTGGGGCCCGGCGCCGAGTTCCCCGATAGGGCTATCGCTCGCTGCATGCGCCGCCGGCTGGGTCGGGCGCGAAGCAGCTCGGAGTGTGACGGGGCCCAGCCCCCTGCAGGGGCAGGGCCAGCCGGCGGCTCCCCCATCGCGCCGACGCGATTCCGTCCTCGCGCAACCACTCCTGGAGCAAATCCGCATCGATGCCGTTGGCTTTGAAGACCTCGGCCCAGTGACTGTTCAGCGCAGCCGCCATATCCTCTGGATTGGTCGCGCGGGTGCCGTCGCGCAGCATCAGCGCCCGCAGTGCAGACCCCCGCCCGGGGGCGAGGCGATAGAGAAGACGACTGGCTTTTTGCTTCGCCTGCGCCGCTCTGGCTTGCTCCCCTGCTTTCTCCAACTCTCTGGCCCTGGAGAGCTCTTCCACGCCCTGCTGTCTGGCTAACTCGACCGCATGCTCGCGGACAGACCTCAGCCTCCGGCCCACGTTGCCGCCGAGTTCATACGGGTTGGACACCAGTGAAGCAAGATGAGGGTAGCGTTGCAGGCAGATTGTAATCTCCCCCATGGCCTCAGCCTCGGCGGCCCTCAAGAACTTCATTGTCACCCCGAGCTTCGCTTCGATCGAAACGACCGCCCCGTGTCCGCTCTCCGCCCTCTGCAAATTAGCCGCTGCCGTCGTGATACTATCTTCCAATATCCGCAAGCGGCGCAAACCAGAGGCGCGCGGCTGATCCTGGCAACGGGTCTGGAATTCCAGTGCCGTCCGCCGCGCAAAGTCTGGATGCTCGACGGCGGCGTCGGATACCCCACGGGGCCCAGTAGGTAGGCGATGCGGAGCGCGACGGGCAAACAGGACTGCACGATGATGTGAAAGACCCGGACGCCACTCCAAGGCCACGGCACGAATTTCGCGATCAAGCTGCTCAGAAAAATGGCTGTTACAGTATATCCAGTCGAGGCGACCCCTGGGCGATGCTGAACCGTGGGTCATGTCTGGCTGATGCATCTCGTGCAACCCAAACGGCTGGCCCAGAGTGGTCTGAAAATGTCGTTCCTCCCGCCGGTCCCGCCCACCAGTGGCCTCTCCCGTGGTGGTGGCTCGTCGGTCCATGCGCTGCGGCACGTAGTTGAAGTCGCCTCCCAGGATCGTCAGTCGCCGCTCCGACGGGGCCAAAAATCTCGCAATGCGGAGCCGAAGGCGCTCGCGGAGCGCTCGGAAAGAGGTGCATAAATGCAGCTCGTCTGGCAAAGCCCCGTAGCAGTCTGCCTCCGTCACCTCGTGGCCTGCGTGGAAATACGTTACCACGATGTCCAAGTCGCCTTGTCGACCCCGCAAGGAGAGGACGGCCGCCCGGCCTGGCCAGATCACCGTCCACACAGGGGGCTTCGAGAACTGCTGGAGGAAGGCTTCCTTAAGCACGATGCCCACCCCAGCCTGCGCGGCAGTGGCCCCCGCAGACCACCGCGCCTGGCAGCCGGGCGGCGGCCGCCAGACTCTGTGGCCTCCCTCGGTGCCGTGCGCCTCCGATAGCAGAACCCCGTCGCTGCGACTCAGCAGCGAGAGCAGATAACGAGTCTTCGCCTCGTGCTGCCAGGCCTCCGCCGCGAAGAAGGCCTGAGCGTTCCACACCGTCAGGCACACATCACCTCGAAAAGGTCCTTGCGGCAAGGCTGGCGGAGCCGCACTCCCTGGCTGAACGTCAGTGCCAGGCGTGCGAGGCAGGGTGAGGGCCGGCAGCGGCAGGTGCGTCGGCGGCAGCATGCCCAGAGCTCGTAGCAGCCGATTCCGGCGGTATATGCTCACTGGCACGTCCGCTTCTCCAGACCAATGCCGCGGCACCAGATCCAGAGCTCCCCATTGAAAAGCTGGCAGTGGCGGCACAAGTCGGTCCACTGCGCCCCCCGCTCCACGCGGAGGCTCAAAATCCTGAGTTCCAACTCTTCCCCTCCATCCCCCAATCGCGGCGGTGCGAAGAGGAGGGGTGTAAGGCCCGGCGCGGGCCCTGCCAGTCGGCACCGCCGGGATGGAGCGGAGCGACAGGACGACGTCGAAGCACCAACCCTCCTCGCCAGACTCCGTCACGATGTGAATTCCAGCATGCATTGGCATGGCCTCGCGGGAGCGGGATGCCCTTAGGCCCGCCCCCGCCGGCCGGTTCCCGGCAGCCCCCGCGCCTCCTCTACGTCGTTGCTGACGGCGATGCCCACGAGGTCCTGGCCCACCTGCAGCGTCTGCCCGTCGAGCGCGGCGTGAACTTGGCGCACGTCGTCACGTGGGCCCAGGAGCAAACGCACGCGACCTGGCGGGCGCATCGCGTCGTGCGTGGCTAAGTGGATGTACTCCCCCAGGCGGGCCCCCCGATCGTAGTCCGTCTCCTGCAGCTGCAAGCCCGCCGACTGGATCAGATGATCCATCAGACGACGTACCACTGCTCCGTCCTCTCGGCCCACCTCTCCAAGGATAGACACGTCCGTGAGGAAGTCGCGATGGACATTGTTGTCCTGGCCCCTGCGACGAGCGGCCGCGAGAGCCTGTGGGACAGCCGACGTATGGGCAACAGTGCGCCCTCCATGCCGCGAAGGCTTCCATTTCAGACGCGCCCCCACATCCGTGGAGTCCTCCTGGCGCGTGGCATCCATGGTCGAAGTCCACGTGTCTGCCGTCGCCGATGTGAAAACCAGGAATCGGCCACGATCCAAAAACACCATCTGGGAGCAGAGACGCCAGTAGCGATGCCAGCTCGGGGACCCCCCCGTCTCGAGCACCAGGGCGTCGGGTGCCGCATACATGGTGTTCATGCCGCAGAAAGCGCCAGCCGGCAGCCAGCTGCCGCGGAGCCGCTCCACGGTCAAGAGCACGTCCAGGTCCGGAAGCGTCTCCGGAAAGAGGACCTCGAGGTGCAGGCGCGGCCGCTCCGGAGTGCTCAGGGGACTCTTCGCCTGCGGCCGGCAGAGCACGCCCAAGGAGGAGAGCTCCATCAGCAGGCGAGGTAAGGACTCGACTGGCATGTCCATGTGGACCGTGCGGACCGCGGCGAGCTGCAGGAGAGGGGCTGCAGGCCTCAGGAGCTCAGGCACTACTCGCGGGCCCTCGTGGCGCAGCGTGAAGATGGCTAAGCCGGCTTTGACATGCCGGGGACCGCCCTGGCCGGGCAGGACCATCTTCAGGGGGGCGTTCACCACCTGGCAGCAGCGGAGGAGCGAGGCCCACTTTGCTCCCAGCAAGGGGTGCCACCAGAGATCCATGACCCCTGACATCGACGACATAGCCGGCAGAAGCGGCACTGACGCCACCATCCTCACGGAAAGCGGGCGTTGCGTCGCATCCGCAATCCGGAGACCCGCGGCTAGGCAGCGGGTGAGGGCGTTGGTATCCGAGGGAGCCCAAAGCACGATGCGGCGACCAGCAGCGTTCTGCCAGAAGCGGGCGTCCCCCTTCTCCGAGAGCGTAGCGATGTCCCGGGACGCGCGAAGCACCTGGGCCGCATTGCCCGGCTGCAAGGCCTTCACGACGCCGAGTACGTCCGACCACTGGGTGTAGAGGAGCTCGTCGTCCCCCGGGGCACTGCCCCGGAGAAGTTGGCACGCAGCCTCGCCCAGCTCCTTGTGAAGCGGCAGGCGGCCAACCTTGAGTTTCCTGCGGGCCTTTTGGACGGCGGGTAGCTCGTCCTGGCAATGCCGCACAGCGCAGTCCAACGACTCGATGAAGTGCGCCACCCGATTGAAGTCCTCAGCCGCCCAAGTCGCAGGAGTCGCCAGACTTCCCAGCAGGCGTGCCGTCCGGGCGCGTGCGGCCAGCATCTCCGGCGTGGGGTCCGGGCCCTCGTACATGGCCAGCCCGAGCCGGCGCCGAGGGTCTGGCGCATCAACGTCGTAAGCCAGCCTCTCGAAGATCCGTTGGAGAGCTGGCCAGCCCGTGGGGTAGTCTACGATCAGCTGCGCTGGGGCGGGGGCGATCAGCTGCCCGGCGCGCACCAGGTCAAAGTGCTGCAGCACCTCCCGCTCCACGAACTCCTTCAACAATTCGCCGGGCAGGCGCGCCGTCGGAGTGACGACCCCGACCGTCGAGCCCGAGGTCGCAGCAGCTGCTGGAGGAGCCAGCCCAGGAGGCGGAAGGACGGCGGGAGCGGCCGCCAAAGACAGTTCTGTGAATGGCTGCGACATCCCGCTGCCCTCCATCGAAACGTCCCCCATGCTGTTGATGTTGTTCCGATCGACGCCGGGCATGTTCTGCACCTCAGCGTTGTGCGCTAACTCGCCCTCCACGCCGCGGCGCACGCACATCTGGCAAAACGGCATTGCAGCTCAAGTATTGCAATTGGCAGTAGCCCACCAAAAAAAAACACACCACACGTCCAAATTATAGTCAGCCTTATATCCCGCTCAAGGCGGTGGATGACGAAGTAGACCGGGTACGTGAGGTGCTCAGTCCCAGCCCGTTGCCCCTTGGGGAGCAGGGACCCGCGAAGGTGGTGCTAACCCGCCGAGCCGGAGCCAGGGACTATGGCGCGCGGGCCGGCCGCGCGCGCCGGGATGGCCTTGATCCAGACCCCCCCCCCTTTTTGCCACGCCCCCCCTGGTGAAAAAAGGGGGCCCGGCAAAAAAAAAAGGGGGCCTTGAGCCATGCACTACGACGGGGGTCAGTCGGCACAGAGACTACTTCATCATCTCGAAGGCACTGTCCAGCAGTGCCCTCGCAGTCAAGGTGCAGGACCAGTTCGACGTGGCGCCGCATGCGCCCGCCCTTCTCAGAGTGCCAGGGAAGACGGCGCCAAAGTAGATACGAGTACTGAGACGGCTGCAACGGTGGCCACCGGAGCCACCGACAGGATGCGCGTCAGGACGAACAACGCGGCCGCGGCTGCTCCAGGCAAGGCAGCGCGAGCAGCAGAGCATGGACGACCACTGGAGCCACCTGGCGACGACCTACGAGGACCACCTCAACAGGCAACACAACTTCGTCGGCATCGAGATCTACGCACGGAATGGCCACCAGCAGATGCCCACCTACGTTTGGGAAGTGCTGAAGGCGTCTAAGGTGGAGGAGGCCTCGAGGGGGCAGGAGTGGGCCGAAGCGGCAGAGTGGCCCAGCAGAAGGCTGGGCCAGATCGCAGCGGCTACGAGACAATGGTGGGCTGCAGGCAAGGTGGGGACCTTGGACTAAGCGCGCCGCAACGCCAAAGGCATCCTCGACAAGACAATCATCGCGCCGCTGCTGGAGCGGCACCAACCCGCCTGGAGCAACGGCCTCGAGCACGAGGTCGACAGCGACGGCGGCGGCACCAACGACGACGACGACGCTCACGGCATGAGCGATATCGACACAGACATGATCACCACGTGCCGAGCTGAGGTGGACATGCAGGGCCACCCAGAGAGTACTCCTCGGACCCCTGCTGCCTCTGGCCAAGGCGCCAGGCGCGACTGCCCCTCGGCAGAGACGGGGGCGGCAAGAGAGCGCCGCCTCCCGACGGGGCAGGGGAATACGCGGCACATCATCGACTGGGCGAAGCTGGTGAACACAGCGGCGTGGATCGCCGTAGCCGCGACCACGGACAGGGGCGTGCACTACATTGATGGCGTATCCAGGCTGCTGGAAGTGGCGAGCAAACATGCCTGGCGGCGAGTGCAACGAGCATCAGCCAAGGGATGGCGCCGCTGGGTTGCCAAGCACAGCCAAGCAAGACCAGAGGCGCCGCGCAAGTGGACCAATCCGCCAAGGTAGTGGGAACCGATGACGCCGACAGAGACGCGCACCGCGATCGAACTCCTCTGCCCGCAGGTGGAGGCAGATGCGGCGCTCGCGGGCTGGGGGGAGGTGTGGGCGAACAGCTGCGACCCTGACGAGCCGTGGTGCCAGGCCCCGACCAACCTAGAGCTGAACGCGTATGCGGTGCCGAGGGTCACTTCCAATGACGTCCTGGACGCACGCGGGCGCTTCGGAGCCAACGCGGGCTTGGGCGAAGCAGACTGACACCCGCGCCTATGGCCACAGGGTGGCTACCATGGGGCAGCACGCGTGGCAAGCGCGCTGAACGCAATGAGGAAGGGCGCGCCATGGCCGACAACACAACCGACCATCCTGTTCCACCTCATGGCGAAGCCCGCGGGTGGCTTCCGCAACCTGGGCCCCGTCCTCGAGCTGGCACGCGCGCGGGGGGCCATCCGTATCCCGCACGCCCGCCGCTGGGAGGCGGCAAACCACAGAGCTTACGACTGGGCGAGACAAGAGCGGTCATCAGAACGGGCTGCCTGGCTGCAGGCGCTGTAGTGTGAATCAGCGTGGGCAGAAGGGTACGAGTATGCGCTGACCTACTTCGACCTGGTCAAATGTTTCGAATGGGTCACGCGCAGGAAGGTGTGGGAGGCGGCCAGGCGGTGGGGCTTCAACCTCATAGTCGCGCGGGTCGTCCTGCGCATTGACAGCATGGCGAGGCGCATCGCCCTGGACGACATCTACGGCGAAGGCAATGCATGGCAGAGAGGCATATCGACAGGGAGCACGCGTGCTCCATTCTGCCTCAAGAAGGTGATCATCCTGGAGCTGGACGAGCTTGCCCCCAAGTCCCCGTGGGCGGACACATGCCTCTTCTTCGACGACCTAGCCATGGCCGCGCACGGACTGGGGGGAGTTCGTGAAGCATTTCCACCCGCTGCGTATCGCGACGGTGATCGGCATGTTCGAGGACAGACTCGACATGGCAATGCCGCGCGGCTCAAGGGGCAAGATGGCCACCCTGACCTCGCCCACCGAGCTGAGCACCAGCCCGACCGCCAACTCCCGACAACTGGGGGCACGGGTCGCAAAACACGATAAGCACCTGGGCGTCACGGCAGCAGCGGGCAGGAGAAGAAAGGCGACCGCCATCAACAAGAAAGCACTCACATTTGCAGCGAGGGCCTCACAAGTGGCAGCCGTGAGGTCAGCAGGAGGAGCAACGCGCAAAATCGTCAAGCACGCCAGGGTCCCAGCTCTACTCTACGGATCCTCAGTGGTCGGCATGGCGGACAGCAAGCTGAACGAGCTGAGGACGAGTGTGGCAATGGCGATGCAGGGCAACACACGGGGGCGGTCCACACCACTCACGCCGCTGAGCAACAGCGTTGACCTTGTCAACCTGATCAACAGCGTGGGCGACGGCGTGGCAGGAGGCGGCCCTCGACGAGCAGTTGGCGAGCAGGCTAACATGGCCTGGAGAACGCGGGCCATGAAGCTCGCACTATGCAAGTCACCATGGCTCACAGTACGGGGGCCAGCCGGAGCATTCATAGCTACAGTGCGGCGGTCGGACTGGATGACGCAGTTGGCATGCACTATCACAGTTGGAAGTGCAGACTATGACCTGCGGCACACAAGACAGCAGGAGCTATACTACCTGGTCGTCACCACCACGGAGCAGCAGCTCAAGGGCAATTGGCTACAGGAGCATGATGGCGAGTACGGCATCACATCCATGTTCCTGGCGCCTGTGCGGGCACTAGTGCAGCGGCCGCTGAAGGGACGATGGACGCAGGCACGCCGCACGAGAGTGCGAGTTCTATTCTGCGGAGGCACGTGGCCACAAGCGCGCCTCCACGACGAGGGGGCGGCGGCAGACGACACATGCAGGGCTTGCGGGGTGGCGAAAGGGACGGATCGTCACAGGACATTCGTCTGCCCCGCAAGACACCACATACGCGACAAAGTTGGGGGGGGGGGCGACCCATCGTGCCAAGAGGCGCCAGTCCATGGCCAGGAGGACGGTCGTCTGAAGGCCTATGGGGACGTGGCATCACGGCGGACCCAGCCGAGGAGCTGAGCCTGTGGAGCATCGAGTCCTGTGACGAGTGCCTGCGTGAGGGGGATTGGATAGGGCTGGCGGCAAGGGACATCTACACGGACGGTTCCCTGCAGTACAGAGACTACCCCCCGCTGCGTAGAGCGGGCTGGAGCTTCGCCAAGCTCCGAGACGACAGCTACGACATGGAGTACGTGTGCTACGGGGCGTTACCTGGGCTACAGTGGACCAATCATATCTTGCAGGGGGAATTCTACGCAGTGCTACAAGTGCTGAAGAAAGGAGCACCCCCGCTGAGGATCTTCACGGACTGCCAGAACGTGATCACCGGTATCCTGGAGGGCCCCAGCAGGCTCGATAAAAAGGGTCTCCTGCACCTGGACCTCTGGGGGGACGTATTCAGAGCTCTGAGCAAGCTCGGCGGACTGAGCCACAATGTGCATGCCTGGCCGAGAGAAAGAGAGAGAACATCGGCCGTGCGAGGTGGGAGGGCAATCAGATAGCATATCAATACGCTAAGCAGGTGCCGTTGTACCATACCCATCCCCCGTGGTGTAGAGAAGCGTATATTGATCGATTCAAGCTCGTTCGTGATATACTCGAATTCGGAGCGTGTGTAGGAGTATTAGGCAGTGACATAGCCGACACTGAGAAGGGATCGAGTCCAACGACGGACTCGAACACCCCCGACCCCGCTTGGAGTTCCTGGACCTCCCTGGGCCTCCTCCCACCCCTGACGGCCACCCCTCCTCCGCGGGCCATCCTGGACTGGGGTGCTGTCAGGGTCGACAAAGCTATAAGAGCGGGGCATAAGCTTGTGTTCCGTCAATCGTATGTTTTCTGTCGTAGGTGTGCCAGGTACGCCCGCGACAGGTGGTCGGGCCTATTTTCCCCATGTTGCCCTGGGGCCCAAAGGGTGATCGGGGGTAGGCTTAAGAGACTTTGGCAGGCCACCACAGGAAAGCCCCATTGAGGCTAGCCCTCAGAGGGCACGGCATCCTGGCTCGGCTCGGGGACGGCCCGATGCGGCCAGGATGACCCGCGGCGCGATTCCATGGGGCATCGTGTTCGCTCGATCAGAATAATCCAGCATAATCCTCGTCCTCCTCGTCGTCCTCGTCCTCCTCGTCCTCCTCGTCCTCCTCCTCCTCCTCCTCCTCCTCCTCCTCCTCCTCCTCCTCTCCTCCTCCTCCTCCTCCTCCTCCTCCTCCACCTCCACCTCATACCTCCTCCTCCTCCTCCTCCTCCTCCTCCTCCTCCTCCTCCTCCTCCTCCTCCTCTATCCCCCCCCCGCGCCTCGCGAGATCCTCTGGCCCCTGGAATTCAGCTGGCCCCTCGGGATCGTAGGCCCAAAGGCGGGCGCCGGCGTGACAGCCGCGGGCCACTCAAGGCCAGCGTGAGCGGCACGAAGCCGTCCAGAGGCAGTGACCATGTGCCGGCGGGGGGCACAAGAGGGCCACGCAGGTGGCGAAGAGACTGCAACCCTCAACCGCTCATGCATCATCCCCTCGTTCCTCCCCCTCTCTCTCCCCTCATCTTCATCCTCATCATCCGTCCTGCCTCCATCCTGCCTCCTCGTCCCTCGCTCCTCACACCTCCCATCGTTCCTGACTCCTCCTTCCTGACTCCTCCTCATCCAGGAGAACTGCCGCGATCCTGCTGCTGCTGCATCTGTTCCTGCCCATACTGCAGCTGCTATTCCTCCTGCGCCTTCTCCATCCCGCAAATGTTCTTTCTCCTCCCCCTCCTCCTCCTGTTCGCTCCCCTTTACGTCCTCCTCCCTCCTCTGTCCCTCGTCTCTCCTATCTCCCTACTTCCCCGTTCCTGTCCACCCTCCTCTCCTCGACTTCCCTCCATCCTCTCTCCTCCTCCTCCTCCTCCTCCTCCTCCTCCTCCTCCTCCTCCTCCTCCTCCTCTTCCTCCTCCTCCACCTCCTCCTCCTTATTTGCCCCACCCTTCCCCCCGCATGACGTCGACGTCCTTCGAAATAGAGCCGCGCCATCCTATCCCTACTCCTAGAAGCAGAAAGCAACAGCATAAACATAACAACTTCGAAGCTCCACACGGATTTCTTGGACCCGTGCTGGATCCCACTCCCTGGCGCGTGGAGCGCGACGAAGATCCAAGACATCCGCGCGGATCTCCGAGAAATTATGTTTGTGCCGGTGTTTCTTCCTCGATTTACACGCTTGAAAGGTGGAGTTGCGACATCCCACTCTCCCCTCCGCCTCCTCCTCCTCCTCCTCTGCCTCCTCCTCCTCTTCCTCCTCCTCCTCTGCCTCCTTCCTCCTCCTCCTCCTCCTCCTCCTCCTCCTCCTCCTCCTTTCCTTTCCCCTTTCCATCCGAGTCGGTGGCCCTGACGAAGTGGTGGCGGCAGCAGTGGCTGTCCCGAAACGCGCCCAGAGTCCAGCTAGGCATGTCTGGCTCATGCTCTGGGGGGGGGGCTGTGCTCAGCGAAGGCTGCAGCACCACTCAACGATGCGCTGTTGAACCGAACCCGCAGGGTGGGCCCTGTCCCTAATCAGTGCTTCGGGGCGGATCGTCTGTGCATTCTTCGTCGTCGTTGTCGGCGTCGTCGTGGTCGTGATGCGTGTTGCTCTGCTCGGGACGTGTTTCCCCTATGCAGTGACCACCCACCACCCACCGCCCCTCCTCCTCCTCCTTCTCCTCCTCCTCCTCCTCCTCCTCCTCCTCCTCCTGCTCCGCCTGCCCCTCCTGCTCCTCCTGCTCCTCCTGCTCCTCCTGCTCCTCCTCCTCCGCCTGCTCCTCCTGCTCCTCCTGCTCCTTCTGCTCCTCCTCCTCCTTCCTCTTCCCTTTCCTCCTCCTCCTCCTACGCCTCCTCCTCCCCCCCCCCCCTCTCCTCCTCCTCCTCCTCCTCCTCCTCCTCCCCCTCACCCCTCCTCCTCCTCTCCTCCTTCCTCCTCCTCCTCTCCTCCTCCTCCTCGTCTCCTCCTCCTCTCCTCCTCCTTCCGCCTCCTCGTTCCTCCCTCGTCCTCGTTCCTCGTCCCGTCCTGTTCTCCTCTCTCTCCTCCTCTCCTCCTCCTCCTCCTCCTTCTCTCCTCCTCCTCCTCCTCCTCCTTCTCCTCCCTCCCTCCCTCCTTCCTCTCCCTCCTGCTCCTCCTCCCCCTCCTCCTTCCTCCTCTCCTCCGCCTCCCTCCTCCGCCTCCTTCTACCTCCTCCTCATCCTCTTTTTTGTTTTTTTTTTTTTTCTTTTTTTTTGTTTCTTTTCTTTTTCGTCTTCCTCCTCCTCCTCCTCCTCCTCCTCACTCCTCCTCTTCCTTCCTTTAGGAGTTCTCCTCCTCCTCCTCCTCGCTCCTCCTCCTCCGCCTCTTCCCCCTCCCCCTCCTCCCCCTCCTGCCCCTCCTCTCCCGCCTCCTCCTCCTCCTCCTCCTCCTCCTCCGCCCCGCCCTCGTGCAGGGCTCCTCAAGCATCAGCAAGTCCACCTGGCCCCGCCGGACCAGCTCGCAGGCCGCGCGCATCGCCGCGCGGACGCGCAGCGACTCCGCGGCGCCGGGCCTGCCCGGGGGCTCCGGGGCGCGGGGCTCGGCGGAGCAAGGAGCAGCGCGGCCATCGTGCTGCCTACCGGTGAAGCTCCCTATGGGGCCACGAAGCGCTGTGCTGGGTGGGGGGGAACGCATGCGGGCGGTAGCACTGGGGCCGTCGGTGGAGCTCCCTATGGGGCCACGAAACGCTGTGCTGGATGGGTGAAAATGCCAAAATGGGTGCGTGGGACGCATGCGGGCGGCCCCCTGGGGGCTTCGGTAGAGCTCCCTATGGGGCCACGAAGCGTTGTACTGGGTGGGGCCCCCAGGGGCAGCGCGCAGAGACAGCCCTGGTCATCCGCGCGCAAAGTCTATTCCCTGTGGGGCTCGAGCCCACGACCTATGGCTCATAGGACCATCGCTCGAACCACTCGAGAAGGGGATCGACTACAGCATTGATTTACCCCAACTTTTTTTCCCCGAATCTTCGAACATACGTGACAAGCTCGTGGACCTACGGAACATGATGTGCATCTTTCGTATATTCGACTCACAAACCAATCGACCCTGGAGTAAATCCATTCTGGAGTCGATCCCCTACTCGAGCCACAGGAAACGCTGAGTAAGGGACCTGAACCCCCTCGCGTCGTGACAAACATCGGCGGCCTGCCCAAAAGGGAACTGAGAGGGGGCGGGCTGGAAGGTTCTCCGGCCTTCCAAACAATTTTCTGCGCCTTCCCCGAAGATGCACAGAACTCCTCACAAGGCGGGAGGGCTTATGCGAAGCCCCGACGCCTTCTGAAAAGGCCTCATCCTGCTCGCTTCCCCGCGCCCCCCCCTCGCTCGCCGCCGAACAAAAACCCACGACGGACACCGTTTTACTGCTTTCGGCCGCTGGGGGCCCTTCGCTGGGCCCCAACGAAACGACCCAGGACGAGACAACGGCCCTGGAAGTGTGTGTCCACGGTGTGAAAACAGTCTACAAAAACAGACAATCAAAAACAGAAAACGTCTGCGGCCGATGGGGCCTTCCTAGCCACTGACTACCTACCAGACCTCCCCACCCAACCCGAAGACCCAAATTTGACTCGAATTTCGGGTGGGTGGGGAGGTACGGAGTCCATGTGTTTTTCCCTACCTAGGCTCTGCCTAGAAGGGTTCTTACTCTCTTAGCTTAAAGGGGCCGGGCAGTGTAAAGCGCCCCGGGCGGTTCCCCCAGTCCCCGCCCCGCGGTTCCCCCCAGTCCCCTGGGAGGTTTAGCTTTAGCTTTAGCTTTAGCTTAGCTTTAGCTTAGCTTTAGCTTAACTGTAGCTTAGCGTTAGCTTAGCGTTTCGCTTAGCTTTTCGCTTAGCGTTTAGCTTAGCTTTAGCTTAGCTTTAGCTTAACTTGAGCTTAGCTGTAGCTTAGCTTTAGCTTAACGTTAGCTTAGCTTTAGCTTAGCTTTAGCTTAGCTGTAGCTTAGCTGTAGCTTAGCTTTAGCTTAGCTGTTGCTCGGCTTTAGCTTAGCTTTAGCGTAGCTTTAGCTTAACTTTAGCTTAGCTTTAGCTTAGCTGTAGCTTAGCTGTAGCTTAGCTGTAGCTTAGCTTTAGCTTAGCTTTACTGTTACTACTAATGCTGCTTTCCTAGGGGCTCCAACTCCTAGGTAGGGTCGCACTGGGATAATTTCAATGTTCCCCGACCCCCCCTCCCCCCACTGGAAATGGAGGGCAAATTGAGGCCTCCGGGTTGGGTTGGGGTGGTTTGGTGGGCGGTGAGCCGCAGCCTTGCCTGCCTCGGTCCAGGGAGCGGCCCGGACACGGGAGCCCCTCCTGAGCCTCCAAAGTGTTCGGCGACAACTCGTGGTGGCCCCCCCCACCATCCCGGTGGCCGACGGTGGTCGACGCTAATAGGCGCTAAGTTGACGGTGATCGACGCTCACCGACGCTCACCGACGCTCACCGACGCCAATCAACGCCAAATCGGCGCTGATTTCATCGACTACCAAACGCTACTCGACGCCAAGGACGGAATTAAGACGGCAGACGAGGCTCCCATAGTGTCGCATTATGGCGAGGGCGGAGCGGGAGGAGAAGGAGGAAAGGGGGGGCGAGAGGGCACGACAGTGACACCAAAACATGATTGTGCTGGTGCGATAACGCCGGAGGGCCTTGACTCGAACTGGAGTCGAACTGGGGCGGACTTGAGCCGAACTTGAGTCGAGCAGATCCATTACGCGTCTGCCAGAAGGTCCCCAGACCGAGCATCTAAAATGTGCTACCAGCAAACAAAAGTCGTTGCAAAGACCTGGCAATAACCACGCGCGCCGCCCCCCTGGTGCTCCTCCACGCTCTCCGGGTCGAGCCGCGCCGCGCGAGGCGCAAAGCCCTTCGCGCGCGCAGGGATCTGAAGCACGTGCACGCGGCCTGTGAGAGGGGGTGGGAGAGAGAGAGAGAGAGAGAGAGAGACAGGGAGAGACAAAGAGAACAGCCTAGTATGTATACACATTGCGTATCAAGAAAAGGAACACTCAGTCCGTGAAACAAAGAAAGGGAGGGGTGCCCGTCAGAGTGGGATTTGTTACTGAGGGACGGAGCTCCCAACATTCCGCCCTGAGCCCGCGACAGGGCACCCCTACCCCCACTAGGCCTCCGCATCCTTCAGCTGCGTTCCCCGAGGCGTATACGGTGACCTTTACAGCTGTGTACAAGTAAGGGGGGGAGAGAGAGACAGAGAGAGAGAGAGAGAGCGAGAGAGAGAAAAGGAGAGAGAGGGATAATAAGAAAAGAGAAAGAGAAAGAGAGAACGAGAGAGAGAGAGAAGAAGAAGAAGAAGAAGAAGAAGAACAAAAACAATAAGAGAGAACCACACAACCAAACCAACAATAGGTTACATATTGCAAGTGCCGATTGCAAGTGCCGTGCTGTGTAATTGATCGACAGGGGTTTCTTCACCCCAATTGGTGGACGAACGAGTCCCTGCCAGGGATAATGACCCCTTGTGCACATGCGCGCGCCGAAAGGACTGCTGCGCAGGTTCGCCGGAACCGGAAAAGCCGAGAGGCAAAATGGACGCTCTGGCGCGACGCCTGCGCACGCAGAGGCGCGCCAGGACACCTCCGAAGCGGGGACCAGCTTTGCGCAAAAGGCTAATGTTAGGTCGGGCATGTCCCCCTACAGGCCGATTTTCGACGAACAGCAAAAAAGACTCAAAAATACTAGAAAAATCATCCCCTGACAATTTTTTACTATTTTTGAATATTCCTCCTGTAGAGGGACAGGCCCGACTTAAGGCTCATGGGAAACTTTGGCGGCGCGCACAAAGGGGTGGAGGGCGGGGGGAGGGCTTCTTAGAAGGTTCTCAGAAGGCGCCGGCCTTACATCCATAGATAGGGCCTGCGCTTTCTAAGCGGGGGTGCTTCTAAGAAGCCCTCCCCCCTCCCCCCCCCCCTGCGCGTGGCTGAAAACTGGCCTGCCGAGCATGTGATATCCGCCGGCCCCCTTGTGGGGCCACCAGGCTGTAGGGCGAGGGTTTGCTGTTCCCTGCGCCAGTTTCCAGTTTCCAGTTTCCACTGTTACAATATTGCTTTCTGCTGCTTACTGCTCCCTGTTGATGGACCGCGCGAGGGGGGGGAGCCGAAAACTGGCAAACCTAGCGTCTCCTGGGAGAGTTCTCAAAATTTCTGGGGGGGCGTGGGACACATAAAAATATATCAAATTTGCGCCCCCGAGGCCATACACCCTCGTAAATTGCGCAAGACTCGCGCCCCCGAAGCCATCAACCCTCGCGAATTGCACAATATTCGCATCCCCGAAACCTTAAACCATCGCAAAATACAGTATATTCGTGCCCCCGAGGCCACAACCGCTTATAAATCACACGATATTCACGTCCCCGAAGCCATGAACCCTTGTAAATTACGCCAGACTCGCGTCTCCGAATCCATACATCTGCGTAAATGACGCAATATCTGCGACCCCAAAACCATAAACTCTTCTAAATTATACAATAATTGCGTGTCCGAAACCATAAACATTCACAAATTACTTACTATTCGTGCTCCGAAGCCATAAACCTGCGTAAATTGCATTATTGTTGCGAACCCGAAGCCACAAACCCTCGTACATTACGCGCTACTCGCGTATCCGAAGCCATAAACCTTCGTACATTACGCAATGCTTGCGCCCCCGAAACCATCAACCCTTGTGCACTACGTTGCAATTACACTAGATTGGCGCCCCCGAAGCTATAAACCCTCGCAAACTACGCTATAATCTCGGCCAGGACACCACACACCATCATAATTTACAGAATATTCGCGTCTCCGAAACACTGAGTTCAACAATATCATCGGAATGCCAATTTCTCTTGCCGATGCTGCTTCACGGCGGCGCCAAGGCCTCATGATTTCGCTCTTGCATTGCCCATTATCCGAGAGAGGGGGCCTGCGGCAGGGGGCGAAGCCCTTACGGATAAGAGCCTGCGTTGACACGGTGACTACTTTCATTTTTTCTGCGACACGCTTCCCGACGCACTCACACACTCACACACACACACAACATATGGACAAAAAAAGGTGGGGGAGGAGGGGGGTGGTTTCGTGCGGGTGTTAAGGGGGCGGGGGCCTACAAGGGGGGGCAGAACGGTGCACCAAAGGCGCTTTTTTCTTCACCCCCCATTAAGGTCACCCCCCATCACCACCCGCCTGGGTTGGTTGACGGGACGGAGAGCAAGGCGCAGGGGTCCGGAACAGAAAAACAAACAAAGCATGCTCTTACATTGTTTTCTACATGTGTAAAACACGTGCTGGAAATACTGGAATGTTATAAGTATGATTTAGACATGCGCAGACACCCGGGAATTGTTTGGCAACATGCCTCCTCTCCAGTGGTCTCTTCCGCAAGGCAATGGGAGAGTGGGATGACGGGGGCGAGCGGGGAAAGGGGGAGAGGCACGGAGTCGACAAGACAGAGGGATCCCTGCGGGGGTCGAGTGGCGAGGGGCGGGGCTGGCAGGGACGACAGGGGGCAACTGCCCCACTCGGGCGGGCGGCAATGGGGGGTGACCGACACGAGGCGCGAAGAGAGCCCTACAGGGGCACTGTATGGCCTCTTTTGGGCCCCTGCTGGCTCCAGAGGGGGCCCTAAAGTGCCCCTTGGGGGATCCTTCACCCCCGATGTAGCTCACCCCACGTCACCGTCCGCCCGACCCGCCTCCGCTGCGTGAGAGCTGCCCGCCCTGGGGTAGTGGCAAGAGGCCCAGGACCGCTGGCCAGGAGTGCCCACCCTGGAGCAGGCCCAGCTCCCTGAGAGCCTGCAGCTCCAAGACGGCCCCAAGAGTCGGCGACTCCGACAGGAATGGTTTGAGCAAGGGTACCGTCCCGGCACTCCCGTATGCCTACCACGAAATGTTCTTAGAACCCAGCAGTGTTCTAAGAACCACAGTAATGTTCATAGAACACAAGCCCAACAGTCTCGGCCAAACATGTTCTAATAACGTTTCGTGCAAACCACAAAAGGTACTTAGAGCATGTGTTGGTAGGCCTTTAGGAAAACCAGAACGCTGCGCCGCTGCTTGAGTGGTTCGCGAGGGGTGCGCTTCGCAACCGGCACCCTGCGGGGCATCCTGTGGGCGGGCGAGGGACTCGACAGAGCTCTCCGCCGCGCCCAGAGGAGGCCCGACAGGGACAGCGCCGTGCTCCCCAGGCTCCAACGGTGCGGATCGCAAACCACACCCGGGCGTAAGAGACCGTTTTCTTGAATCGGCGATAACCTGGGTTATCCCGGGGGGGGAGGGGGGAGGAGGGGGCCGGCCGATAACCTAACCCTCGCGCTGTGGGCAGCCCTGCATATGCCCGCGCCCTCCCTCCCGCGGACCTGCACAACCGGCAAGGTTAGGTTATCCTGGGGGGGGGAGGGGGGGCAAGCCCGATAACCCAGGTGATCGCCCGCCCCTAAAAAACAGCCTCTAATTCAACCATATCCTTTGCAGTCGCCGACCCCTTGGTACCCCCGACGCGCCGCAGCTCGCGGGCAGGGACTCTGCGGCGAGCCCCGAGCCTCGGCGACGGCCTACAGCCTGCGGGTCCAGAACGAAAGGGGCCCTGATCCGCGCTGCCCCGTGCTCTGGGGGCTCGCCCGTCCGGGCCCCGGCTGGGCTTCAGTCGGGCCCAGCCCTCTACAGGAGGAACATTCAAACATAGTAAAAAATAATATGAGAACCTATGCTTTGAATATGTTTTGGCCATTTGGGATTTTGTTTGAATATTGCTAAGGACTTACGGCCAGTGCCGCCGACCCTGGATACCTCGGCCCTCGAGGGTGACGGGATGCGTGATAAGACGTCGGAGGTAAATG